>JAXQQM020089049.1:0-34091 GCA_034641835.2 Pinus albicaulis
GCTACTCAGTCCCTTCCATTTCACCATCATCATTAGTGTTAGTCTGTCCGTCGCTCTACTATTTTCTCTCGTGCCTTAGTTGAGGATCTCTCATTGCCTCACCTATGGTGGACCTCCTTCTGTTGACATCAGCTCATTCATTCCAGAAGCTAGGTCTAGAGGGCGGTGTACCTTGGTTCCAGCTTCCACTCTTGTTCGGTGCCTCAGATCAGGCAAAGGGATCTCTCATTTCCCTTTGACTTGATTGTTTCTCCACTCCAGCTCCTTTCAGCATGACCGAGATCCGTATACTTGATGGTTCAGTGATACAGCAGCAGCTCTTGATGATCCCCGGGTGTGTGTGAGATGTCTCAACCCTCATGAGGGGGTGGCCCTGCAGGTAGCCCCCCACATGCCCGGATGACCTCCTCCTTGCAGCCTTCGATGCAGCTCCAGATATTCGATGATGTTGGCCTTAGCCACTTGCAGCGCCTCTTTGATTTGCATGTATCAGTCAGATTTTGTGAGCCCTTCCCCATTTACAGGGGGCATTTGGGTTGTATTTGTATCTCATGTACTCAAATATTATTGTATAAGTCCTGGCTGTTATCCCAGGCACAGCATGTATGTGGGATTCCTCATTGTATTTTTATCTGGCTCATGATTATGCCGGCTGTACTTTATGGTTCGGTCCCTTGTTTACTGGACACACTATTCTTTTGTACTTTGTCTCGGCAGGCATAGGTATGCCTCCCCCGCCGCCTTCAGCCCAGGTACCCTCTCATAAACAGAGACTTGTTGTGCCTGCGAGTCTCGTCTCCTTAGGGTCTAGTTCTTCAGCACACTATCTATTCTGCATCTCTCTCCACTTCCCTTTGTTGTCCGTGACTGAAGTTCCTACAACTTCTACTTTGGTCATACGCATTCATCTCCCGACACTCGCACTGGGGAAATTCATATCCATTTTTTTGGTCATCTAACCTATTATCATTAGATGGACCCAAGTACACCATGTAAGACCAATTTTACCCTAAGTAAAATTTCCACTATGTTAAATAACTTAATAAACTACATTTATTAGGTTGTTTATGGTCTAAACAGGAAACCCAAAAAGGAAATATTAAACAAACCTATATTTGTTTGATTTTCTCATGGAATAATAATTATTTGTCCGTTAGCCACCTATAATATTTTGTTATACCAAAAGGTGGCTAAGATCTTTTTGAGCCTCCAAGGAACAAATTTTATCACTAAAAATTGTTGGCTCTTGAAGACTCCTTGTAGGCCTCATGCCTTTGTCCAAAATCCTCATTTGCTGTCCCATTTTTATACTCAGGAATTTCTGCTGATTCCAACTGAAAGACTGCTGAAAGATCATCATTTCTCCTCTTCTCAAAACCTTTCATCTGCTCCCCTTTTTCTCCATCAAAACTACCTTGTTTTCATAAGTCCTCTTCTTTCCATTTATGAAAATTTCCCCTTTCATAGTTAAAAACTCACTATTTAACTATTTCGGAACCCCCAAATCCATTAAAATCCTTGAAAATTTCTCATAAAAAATCAAAGTTTAATTGCTATGGACCTAAGCCCCTTGGGCTAAGTCCTAAACCACTTCCCCCCACATGCCCATGTGTTGAAACCAAACGCCAAAGCTTTTCGGCGCTAATCGCATCGCAAATATCCAAAGGGTGCATGACTTTGAACCATTACAAAGCCCCAATTGCGATTATCCTTTCATATAAAACCCCCCCGATCATATTATTTCCTCATATAACCATAGAGCCCGCAATCGGGCCATAAACCATTGAAAAATCCCTCTCCAATCAATATTTTCCTTTGTGAACCCAAAAACCCACTTTCCGAAAGTTTTAAGTTAAAAACTTAAAACCACGTGCTGAATATAAATGGGTTGATTAAATAGAGTCGATCGCGCAATCGCAATCGGAAACAACACAATGGGTTGATCGGAAAGACCAGGCTCAACGGCCCGATTTTGATTAGCCCTTGTCTGTATACGCCTCGGGCATATTACATTCCATATATCCGAAGGCCCCGCAGTCGGGCGCCTGTCCGCTTTATATATATATTCTTCCGCCCGATCCATAAAAACCTTTGATTATTCCAAAAGTTTGGGTTTCATAAAAATATACAAGGGTTTTCTCCCCCCGATCCATTCTCCACCGTTGATCTCGTTCTAAGATCGATGGCCTCGCGCTCAATCGCACAAGTGCTTTTGTTTCGCCCTCGATCGCGACTCCCGATTGGTTCTCCACCATTGGATCTCGTTCTGAATCAATGGTTATCGCTAAATCACATCGCAATGTTTCAATCGCAATCGCAATGTCTCACTCCCGATTGCCGATCCTCGATTCAATCCCGACCGTTGATCTTGTTCTCGCATCGACTACCGCGCTCAATCGCAAATTTTCCTCCGATCGCAATCGCAGACTCTTCCCCCGTCTCACTCCCGATTGCGATCCACCGATTCCATCAGCGCCCGTCCATCTGCCGCGTGGATCCGATCCCGCCTATCGCACACCCTTGCGATCCTCCGATTCACTCCCTCGCTCGCTCGATCCGGTCCTCGCATCACCCGCCAGCCGCTCAATCGCAAAGTTTCCCACCGCATATTGTTGTGTGACCTCCCCCGATTAGCATCCTCCGGGACAACTGCCGTCCGCGCCTATCCACCCGTCCTTATTCCCTCCGAGCCCGCAAGTCTTACCGCCATTTCAAACCCTCCGTCTGATTTTCCTCCGTTGACCGATCTCACAGACCGGGACCCGCCGCCGCTTAATCGCATCGCTACGTTTCGATCACACGCACTTACCTACCACCCCCGATTGAGATCCTCTCCTCGATTAGATCCGACCGTCCACGTGTCCCAGACCTGGAGCGGGTCCTAAAACCACCCCGCCTTATTTCTTCTCCCCGCTCTCTCATTTCCGCCCGCGCCGATCTCCACCGTTAGATATTTTTATCCGATGGCTACGCTCCTCCCCCGCCATCTCGCGCTTAAAACCTATTTCGCAAGATTTCTTAACTGCTTTTTGTGTTTTTCGTGTTTTTTAATGATTTTCCATTATAGAATGAAGGAGAGCCGAGGGTTGGGAAAGACGTTTCCGTGCTCTCTAAGCTTTCTAAAAAGAACCATTCACTTCGGCTCGTATCAAATAATTTATCGATGTTTCTATGAGCATTGATAACCTAAAGAGCCCCGCGTTACTCGCACATCGACAAGACATCGTTTTAATTCAAACACGCTTAAAGAGTATCATTGAAGACAGAGCACAACAGATGAAGATTGAAGACAGCTTATGGGGATTACTACGAAGACAGCTTATCAAAAGCCTAATCCCCCAATCTAAAACATGCTTTAAAGGAAACCTAAAGTGTTTTATCCTCGACAGAAAGGTTTCCACCGTCTAACCGAGGCGAATTGATTCCTCGCCTACTACAAAGAGCCAATTGGCTCTTGAACCATTCAGAACAGAATGGGTTATTGCTCGAAGGAATATCCGCCTCCGCATTGCCAAGAAGTTATTTCTGCAAGAAAACCAATGCATAAATATCTCCAGAGTTACTTCCGAAACATACACAGAGCCTCAAATTCAAAAAAATATTCCACCGAGCTTCGATATTTATTGTGAAACAAGCGAATGTAGTGATCCACCCGTAAATTTCTCCTCGAGCCTCTCAAAGGGCCGAGAAGTCTTCACTCGCATTAATTATCCTTGAGATATTTTGTTGTAATTCCACTCTCATCTTCCTATAAGTACTTCCCCGCATAAGATGAGAATTGTTGCTGTGAACTTTGAAATACACTTGAGCTCGAGACTTCTATTTGTACATAGTGTTCACCGGCCTTTTTTGAAGATCTCGTTTACGCTAGAATAGTTAGGTTGAATAGTGAAGATGATTGTTGAACTCAAGATTGGACTTGAAGATTGTAAATCAAGCCCGACATCAATATAAAAGTCAGTTGACCCTGTCTTTATCACCTGTGAAGTGCTTCTTTCTTTGTTAATCGTTTTCCTCTTCTATGTATGCCATATTGTCTATTTTCCTCTCGTAAAGAAATGGGGGCTTTTTAAACAGTAATAGGATTTTTTCAGATAGCAAAGAATCCTTCCGGTCGAGAAATCTTATCTTAATGTTTTCTTCAGATTTGTTTATTTAAGAATGATTCAATACAGTTTGTTGCTTAGGAACAGCATGCTTCCTCGTCCTTCTCGTTTGCTCAAACATTGTTCTCGAATGTTATTTCCACATTTGCTATTAGTTAGACTAGAGAAGATATGGTTTGCCCCGATTCCTAGACTTTTTTCTCCAAAGGCAAGCATTCGAAAGTTTCCCTTGGTTTTTGACCGAAAGCAGACTAGGTTTATGCTACTATCCGATCTTAAGTTACACTATGTTTTTTCTTATGTGTTTTCATACTTTCTCTCGAAGGTAATTATGTGGATTACCGGATTGTTTGTCAATTAAGCCGTTTTAATAAGAACTTGCCCAAGAAGTCTATGGTTAGCCCCGTTCTTGGTTGGTTTTAAAATATTACTTAAGAGGTTTTTTCAGCTAACCCACTATAACCGAGAAATTATTATCGCTCTCCACCCCTCCAACATTTTAATGTTTCCATTTATCATTTTAATCTCAATAATCTTGTGGTAGACACTGCTCCCTGGATCACATCATGTTTTGCTCAATTAAATCCTAGACATGACTCCATAGCCCACTGACTAAAAAACCAAATAAAGTATATATATCTATCTCACAAAATCGTTTCCTCTATTTGCTTGCAACTTCTCACTTTTGAAACTTTTTGCACTTAGGACTTTCTCCTCAAGTGCAACATTTCATGCTCAACCATCCAAAACAAAAACAAAACCCTTGGCCTTCATAACTAGCTCAATATCATTACTCTTAAGCTTTTCAAAAGACAATATCCATCTTTGTACATATTGGAGAGATCCCTCCGATTCAGAGGGCCAGATCCCAGAATCCCAAAGTTGGTTTAAATGATGTTAACTCGTGATTAATCAATCTGCTAACAATTACAGACCTAACATTTCCGGCGACTACCGTAGATATCAAACCAGAATCATTTTCACTAAAGATAATCATACGACGTCGTAGATTTATTCTATAGATATTTTCTTTATTAACCAGTAGTAAAAAGTAACAAGAACCGCCTAATATAGGTAATCATGATGGAACTTGTTTGAATCAAATAAACTAGGTAAACCCTAGGTTTCTCTTAAGACTTCATCTAACCTTGAAAACTGAAGTTGGCTTAGCCATAAGAGTAGATTGCCTTGTCTTGCAACCTTAGCGTAATTTTTGAAACAGTTAGGATATTTTAATAACCACAAAAACTGAAAAATGACTTAAAAACCCTAAAAATATTTCGTATTGGAATTAAATAAACATGGTGGTGGACTAAAAGACCTTTTGTACCGAAAGGAGCTAAAAAATTTCACTTGTACCCAAAATCCTAGCAGACCTTAAGACTCCACCGGGAAGAACCTATTTATTATAAAGTCATTCCCAAACTCTAATGAGGACCGTATCAAATTCAGAAATGTATCGTTAACCCTCCTCCAAGATTGTCATATCTCGTTGAACTTTTCTGTTTTAGGTCTAAACAACATAGCATAGTGGCTTCTAAAAAAGATTCACACTAGAGCCCACCCTAATTCTAACCCAATTCTAGACAGTTGATAATCCGTAAAGTATCCTCGTGTCTCCTAAGGTTAAATTATTAAATCGTTTTTCAGACCATCTTGAGAGCCATTCATCTCCTCGAAAATCTTTTCGCCTTCTCACAAAATCACGAAACCTCACTTAGTGAACCATTTAGGACTAGTCTGTTTGGTGATTTAGACTCGCTAGATTCTCGAGACTTCACATTCATCCCTAAAAGGGTGAATCCTCTGGGATAGAGAATCAACACCTCCCCGATTTACATTTTCTATATAATCTAGTGTCTCTCATCTGAAGATCGACCAAAGAATTCACTCGTTGTTCCATCCACTTCGTTCTATCTTTCATCCATCGTTCAAACCACTCCACTTCAACCCACACCTCCTATCGTAAATCCACCACCTATCATGCATGTGCGCATGGTACATGTCTTTAGTCCTTCCGTACCATTAGTCAATCTTCCACAGACTATCACCTAAAATTCCATTATATGATGCTAGTAATACTATAATGCGCATCTCAACATGGACAAGATGAATTACTACTTTGACAAGAAATGAAATTGATGATGATTTTTAAGCCAAGCGAGACTATTTATTTCAAAGTTTGGGGGTGAGAAGCAAAAAATGGTTTAAAGGTTTAACCCCCCATAGTATTAACGATCTCCAAGCTTCCTCTCCATCAAACATTTCAAACAAATGGGAAGTGAGAAAGAACTTCCAAGTCCTCACTATCATAACAATCTCCGTTAGGAAACCAGGGAAAGTGTACAATCTTATTGTACCGTATTTAACAAAGGTTCATAATGACCTTCCCCAACTAAAACCTCCTCAAGGCTCACTTTAAACAAATTTCCTTAAGGATTTGACTCGACATGACTTATTCACTAAGAGAGAGATTTTTTGCAACCTCTCAAGACATGAAAAGGGGTGCTCTTTCGTGGAAGTGAACTTGATGGAGAAAAAGAGCAAGAATGAAGAGCGAGAGAGAGTATCTTCGAGAGGAATCCACACCTTCTATCGAATCCTAAAAAATGGAGAGAATGATGGAAGAAATGATAAAAGAGGATGAGCAGAATGGAGAGAGCACAAGAAATCAAAATCAAACTCGCTCCTCAAAATAGGAACCGGTAATCAATGTTAGAAGGAACCAACTCCAAATACCCGTGAAGATGATCAATCGATCACCCCTCCCTTTCATCAAAATCTATGTAAGTGAGGTTGAAGTAAAACAGAAGACATAACAAAGAGGAATATATATCAACATGTTTGGGGGAAGAGGATGATGACTTTGAGGTTCATTATGATAATAAACAAGGCCTTACACCTTACGACGACAAAAGAGATGATAAACAAAATTATTATCGTGACATGGAAAATGTCATCATAGAACCTCAAAGAGAATATGACCTTAGAAGCAAGATTAGTCAACAAGCCCCCAACACAAAAACCTCTCCATAAATCCTTCAAAGTTGTTAATTACACAGTTTAAACCCAAAACAACCAAACAAAAAGACAAAACAAAGGCTATTAATTCGATAAGGATAAGGAGAAAAACACTCAAAATTCGAAAAACAGTAGTGAAGACATCAAAGAAGACTAACACTTCAGCTAGTACTCCTTCTACAACCAACATTGTGTCGTTAAAACAAATCAAAGAAGTCGTAATTGCTGATAGAGTGACAATGCATTAAGGTTGAAACAAGTGCTTCAAAGAATCAAACCCTCAAACCCTTGAACAGAAATTTTAAAGATCAAAATCGTTCCATTAACCCGAGTTAGCTGCCCAACATGTATATAGAAAACCAATTTTGAAGGCTTTAAATATAGAGGAAAATGAGACACGCTTAATCTTAGTGACTACCTACCGCAGTTGATTTTTATCTTAAGATTGAAGGGAAGTTTCAAGAAGGACCCGCTCCTCCCCTTTTATGTGAGTTTGAACATTCATGAAAAATTATACACAACGCTATGCATGATTCAGTTTTCACACTTAATGCCTAAAGCTATGATGGAGAGCCTTGGTTTAGAAATTACTGCATTCTACAAAGACTCGATACTCCTTTGACTCAAATAGAGTAAAAATGTCTAGGATTGATTAAAGGACCCTCTGTAAGTTAACCTAGCCCGTATCTCCAAACAATGTTTACTCATGGACATTGTTGTGGCCGATGTCAAAGTATGGAATGCTATTATCAAGATCCTGGGAGCTAAGTTGTGACTATGCAGACATGACATATGCGACCATCCCGGTTTTCAATCAGACCCGGTAAGACTTACAGTGAGTCTCACATATGCAATACTCGTTACAAGTCAAGATGTACCACGAAACTCTCCTATATTCTTTGTCAATACAAAGTCTTGATTCTTTTATCATGTTTAACAACAGAAATCAGTGAGCAAGTCACTTCAATGGGTAATTAAAGGCCGACAGGAAGAAGAGTATAATAACGTTGGTATGTCCAAATGTTTGCCACATGTGAAAAAAATTAGTAAACAAAGCATAGGTCTTGATTTACCAAATATGAGTCCATTGTTTTTAGGACTTAACAACCTTAAAAATACCCTAACATTTCTCGGCATCATCCCTCAATCTATTGAAGAATTTGAGGAGTCAAAACAAATTCAATTGGTGTTAATCATGAACAAGCCTCGAAGGCACCATGGAAGTTGTAAAGTGACAATCGCCAAATGTACGAAAAACCGAAGACAAATTTTTATGGAGTATGCATTTTGATGGGTCAAGTGCACTGAAATAATGCCGTGTGGTTTGGATCACTAACATCGAAACAAATCACGTAATGCATCTCATGCAAATTAAACTTTCGTTGTTCCAACAACATAGCAGACAATATAACCTTCTTTCAGTTTGCATCTCTTGAAGAAATTAGGGAGCCGAAGAATTAATGTGTAATGACTCGAGTTAACTATTAGGAAAGTCAATGGGGAGTATAATGTGAATCATCCCACTTAGAGCCTATCGGAATGATACTTGGATCTTTTGACAACATTTGAGGAGTCAAACCTAAGTTTCATCCCAAGGAAAAAGAACATTGCGGCCCACAATTTAGCCAGGGCTGTGACATGTCTAACGCCATATGATACCGAGACAACACAACTCCATAAAATTTAGATACCTACAGCGTTCGATAACGAAAAATATTGGCAAGTGTTTGACAATGACAAACAACAGAAGACTTCATGCACCGTAAATGAGTTCGAACGCATGTACGTATTCGATAATGATACACATCGGCATGAAGAAAACTTTCTTCGTGAAGAAGAATCATCTCCTCAAATTCGCTAATATTAACCTATTGTCTACAAACTTAGGAACAAAATGAATTAAGTGCGTAGTTAGAAATGGAAGAATTACAAAAATTTCGCATTCTAAAGATGAAAATTTTTCGAGTGGTCGAATGCCTTTAGAGGAGTTGTTCGATTTTAACGATGGCCAATAACAAATCAGAACTCAGAGAGACCGAAGTAGAGGGAGTGTAATATAGGGCAAAGGAGGGAAAAACCGAAAATGATCAAATCGGCTCAAAACTTTGCCGCCCTCACATTAAACTCAAATACATAGAGCCGTTCAAATAATTTTCTCGATGTTTTTGCATGGAGTTACGAAGATCTTAAATCCTATGACACTGAAATAATACAAAGACAAATCCCTCTAGAAAACCAAAAACTATTTAAAAATGTAATCGCGTTGCACAAACCCCCGTCCCGCCTGCTACTGGTTCGTAAGGAGATCATGAAAATGCATGAGGCCGGGTATTATTGTCCCTAATAGATATTCTCGAGGGGTATCTAATCCGGTGTCCGTTAGGAAGAAGATCGGAGAAATCAGAAGCCAGATAGACTTTAGACACTTAAACAAAGCTTCGTTAGATAACTACCTTTACCAAAAATGGATCATATATTTCCACAAAGGTGGTGGGGTCTAAAAGGATTTCGTTGCTTTGCTGGCTATTCAAAGGCAATCGCATTTTAGTTCACCCCCGCCGATCAACAGACAACTTTTCACTACTCCATGGGGCACTTTCATGTATGTGAAGATGCCTTTTGGTCTAACAATCACTGAGCAACCTTTCGTAGAGCCATGGACATAGCATTCTCTAAGAATTGGGCTCTTCATCATCATCTATCTTAGATGATGTTTATCAGAAGCTAAAAATAGATGAAGAAATATTTAACATTTTAGAAAAGTTTTTTCGAGAAGTGCAAAAGTTTTTGGAAGCCACTTTTAAACCCTAAGAAGACACTATTTGGTCTCAAGAAGGTAAGATTCTTTGGACACATTATTTCAGAAGAAGGTATAAAGATAGATCCAAAGAGGATTGAGGCTATTGCAATATCTCATCCTCGAAATATCGCAGCTGCGCTCTTCATTGAAAGATAAAATTCTTGAGAAGGTTCATCCCTAACCTAGCCGAGCTCCTTAGAACATTTCAAAGCAAACATGTTGGAGAAGGGAGCAAGGGATAAAATGGACCTTGGAAGTAAAGACATCCTTGAGTCAGAACAAGCATTAACCAAAACATCGGTTCTCATAAGCCCGATTTTTCAAAATATTTTTATATCTTCTCGTTTGCATCAAACATACCATCATACGTCCTTTTACAAAAAAATCCACAAGGACAAGGAGCACTTTATTGCATTTCTTTAGCAAGGCATCGAGGGATGCCCCTTTGAAGTATAATATTATGGAAAAGCAAGCTTTTTCTTTGGTTAAATACTGAAAGACTTCGTAGCATACATCCTTCACTCACAATATCATTGGCTTTTCCCTAATTCAACAAGGAAGACATTCTAAATACGTGACCCGCATGGTAAGAGAGGCAAGTGGATCATATTCTCAAATATGATTTAGAGATAAAACCCACTAAGCTCATCAAAGGCCGGGTCTAGCTAAATTAATGGCTGAATCAAATTCAGAACTTTTTTGATATTAATATGATCGATGATTTAGATAACCAAGAAGAACTCTCAACTCCCCGTTGTTGAAGATCATTTTATGATTTCTCCTTGGTACGTCGATATTGTTTATGTTTTTCTTAATCTTAATACACTTCCGGTTTTTCCAAAACTAAGGCAAGATTCCTAAAGTTGAAAAGCCGTAAACTATTGCATTGATAAATGTCTTTTATCGGGAAAATGCAGCAAAGATAGTCGCTTTTAAATGTTTCATTCGAATTTGATGCGAAAAATTAAGCAGAGTTCCATGAAGGAGAGTGTGGAGGCCATTTGTACCGGAAGTCACGCCCAACAAAAATTTGAGGGCTAGTTTCTATTGGCCCACCCTTTTTCCCCGATGTTCACAAAATGAAAAACTACTTGCCATAAATGCCACCTGTTTGAGGGCAAGAGAAAATTATTACCCTCTTTCCTTCATCCAATCACCGTTGAAGCTCCTTTTCAACAAAGACTTGACTTGATAGGTGAAATACATCCCCTATCTTTCGCCCGCATAAATGGATCCTTATTGCCATGCCGTACTATTTCATCATGGATAGTTTATTCCTTGTAGTAAGCCACTATTCATATTATAAAGTTCATAGAAACCAATATCCTCTGGGATTAATGTCTCTACCAAGATCATCGTTTATAATGCAAAGAACGTTTGGATCAAAGAAAATGGTTGACTTCGTCATAAATACTGCATAACACTAGGGCATTCCACAACGCCATTACCCTCAAGGTAATGGACTGCAGAACTTTCCAATAAAATCTTAGTTGAACATAATCAAGAAACTGTTGGAGGACAATAAAAAGTCTTGGCACACAAAGCTAGTCCATGCACTTTGGGCTGACAGATTAACTTTGAAGAAATATATTGGTATGTCACCTTTTCAGCTTGTGTATGGTACAAATGCAATCTTTCCTAATAGCCTTGGTGTACCAGTTATGAAGTTTATCCAAGAATTGCAGACTGAAGATAATGACATGATCAGAAGAATAAATCAGACCATTCATCTTCAGCAAATCAGAGAGGAAGTGTACAACAAAACATTGCAGAAACATGACAACATTAAGAAGCTTTTTGACAGAAGAACAAAGGCCACCAATTTCAAGATTGGGGGCAAAGTTTTAAAGTGGGACTCAAAGAGAGAAGACAAGGGAAAGCATGGTAAATTTGACAATCTATGGCTTGGCCCTTACTCTATTCATTCAGTTGCTGGAAACAATGCATTCTTCTTACAAGAGCTGGATGGAACAGATTTGTTTGGGGGTCCAGTCAATGGCAGGATACTCAAGCATTACTTATCTTGATTCATGATATGTTTTTAAGCCTTCTTTTTTCTTTTTTCCATTGTAAAAATTTCATCCATCATTGCATTCAAAGTTATGAAAAATCAAAAAATACAAAAACAAAGAAGAATAAAAAGAGGGCAGAAATGAAAACAAGAAAGGCAAAGCCCCATGCCAAAAAAGAGAAATAAATTCTGAAAGTGTGCAAGCTGAAATGCCACTCCTCAGAAACACACTTCTAGTTAGTCAAACTGTTTAAACTTGACTAATTAGCTTTAAATTTTCTGCTGGTAGGTTAGTTAATTTGATTTGCCAAACTGTTTAATCTTGGCTCATCAGTAGATAGATTAGGATAGAAATTAAGGTTCAAACATGTTCAAAATCTGAACCAAAGTTTCCAAAGAGAGATGACTCAAAACTGTTTTATTTTTTATTTAAAGAAAAAGCTGGATTCTTATTGTAATCAAAATCGGATATCGAAAAGAAATGACTCAAAACAAAAAAATTAAAAACGGAGAAATTTGTAAAGAAAAAGAAGACCATAAGGAGAAAACTTTCGAGGTCTTAAGCCTTCCATTTGATTTAATTTTAAATAATAATCTCCTAGTAGCATGATGTATATGATCATAGCAAGTTGAACGAGCTCAATCTTGATTTGACTATTTTTCAATTCTGTAATTTAGAAATGAAAGTTTGTTTAACGATTTAATTTAATCCCAACCTAATATGAACTAGGTAGAGAAACATCTGAACTCAACTGTTTAATCTGAGTTCAGGGAGAAATAAGGAGTAGAATTAGATTAATTTTTTATGCTTTCAAAAGAATAAAATGTTGTTAAGAGTTTGCCAATCCAAGTGCATTCTGTTGAAGAAAAAATGTTAGATCAGTAGGATTGGGTAGGTAGAAGGTTGTATTGATGAAGCTCATCATTTTTCATAACTAATATCATTTTTCAGAGCTAATCAAGACCATTCAGAAAAGAAAGAGAAATTCATTGGATGAGGCACATGGTCAGCATCCCAGAAGGAATAATGGATCAGGCACAGGCCTACCTCCCAGAGAAATCAAGTCTGAATTCTTGATGCCTTCAAGAAGGCACCATCCCCAAGTGGAGCCACTGTTAGCCACCTATAATATTTTGTTATACCCAAAGGTGGCTAAATATGTTTTGAGCCTTCGAAGAAGAAATTTCATCACTAAAAATTGTTGGCTTTTGAAGACTCCTTGAAGGCCTTCTGCCTTTTGTCCAAAATCCTCATTGTTGTTCTCATCTCATACTCTGAAATTTCTGCTGAAATACAAAGAAGAAACTGCTGCAAAACCATCCCTTTTCCCTTTCTCCCACTCGAAATTAACCTTCTTTTCCTTTCCCTTTTTTCCCATATTTTTCCTCTATTATTCATCTTTTCCTTTCTTCCCTTCATAAATCACCCTTTCCATGGTTAAAAACTCACTTTTTAACCCTTTCGGCACCCTTTGTTTCCATTAAAAAACCGTGAAAAATCATAAAAAATACAAGTCTTTTTATAGACTTAAGCCCCTTGGGCTAAGTCCAAACCACTTCCCCAATACGCCCTCATCATAAAAACCAAGCGCCAAACCCATAAAGCGCTAATCGAATCGAAAAAATTCAAGTGTGCATATTTGTGAGCCATTTCAAAATGTCGATTGCAATCAGCCCCTTTGTCCTAAACCGCAAATCGTATTATCATTTCATCTGCCCCATAAGCCCGCAATCGGGCGCTTAACTATTGAAAAATCCCTTTCTCATCAATATTTTTCTTTGTAAAACTTGAAAACCCATTATTCCAAAGTTTGTTTTAAAATGCCAAAATCACGTGTTTAAATAAAATGGGTTGATCAAAAAGACCGATCGCGCAATCGCGATCGGAGAATTTAAAATGGGTTGATCAAAAAGACCGGGCCCGAATGTTTCGATTACGATTGGCCCTAGTTATATAAAGCCCAGGCCCATGGTACTCCATACACCCAGTGGCCCCGCAATCGGGCGCCAGCCTATCATATATATATTCCACCCATTTCACTCAAAACCTTGCTTTTTATTGAAATTTATGGGTTTCTTACGAAGTATAAGGGTCCCGCCAGTGCAAGAAAACAAAGGATCTAGACCGTCGATCTAGACCAAATCGAACGGTTATCGCCCAATCGAAATGTTCCAATCGAAATGTTCCAATCGCAATGTTTCAATCGCAATGTTTCAATCGCACTGAAATTTTCAATCGCATCCCCTTTTCTGCCACCTCCGATTGAGACCCTTCGATTGAATCTGGACCGTCCACGTGTCCAGATCGGACGGTCCAAAACTACTCCGACTTGTTCATCTCCCCGCTCTCCTTTTCGCCTCGTCTATGCAGATCTCCACCGTTGGTTTTTTTCATCCGACGGCTTCGCTCCTCCCCCACCATCTGAAGCAGTTTAAACCTATTTCCGCAGGATTTCTTAACTATTTTTGTGTTTTGCAGGCGTTTTAATGGTTTTCAATTGTTTAATGAAAGAAAGCCGAGAGTTTGGAAAGACGTTTCCTGCGCCTTTGAGCTGTTAAAGAGAACCATCTGCGAGGTTTCGCTCCATTTTTTTCTCAATGCTTCATGGGCATTGATGCCTTTAAAAAGCCCAGTGCGGCCTGCACATCGACAAGACACTGTTTTAATTCAAAAACAGTTAAAGAGTATCAGTTTGAAGACAGAGCACAACAGATGAAGATTGAAGATGGTTTTTATGGGGATTACGGCTAAGACCGTTATCAAAAGCCTAATCCCCAATCTAAAACACAGTTTAAAGGAAAAACCTAAAGTGTTTCATCAGACAGAAAGCCTCCACTGCCACATCTGAGGCAAATTGATTCCTCAGCTACCACCGAGCCACCTGTCGCCTCAAACCTTTCAAACAAAGGCCGAAGTTATTGAAGAAAATCAGATATTCGCCTCCAGCGCAGCCAGGGAGTTACTTCTGCAAGGAAATCAATGCAGAAAATATCTGCAGAGTTACTCCAAACATTACATAAAGCCTCAAAGTCAAATAAAGCTCCTGCTGAGCTTAATTCATAAATGTAAAACAGTTAATACAGTGTTCCACCTGTGAATTTCTTCATCGAGCCCCTCAAATGGCCACGAAGTCTTGAATCTGTATTAATTGCTTCGAGATATCTTTTGTGAGCTCTCACCTCCTCATTCTTCTATAAATACTTCAGTAGAAGATGAGTGAGGGGTTGGATTAGTTGGTTGTTAATGTAATTGCTGAAACATTCTATGCAACTGAGCTGAAAACTCTTGACTGTAAATAGTGGTTTCATCGGCTCTTGGAGCTCTGCTTGTAGCAGATAGGTTAGGTTGTGAAGAGCGATGGATTAAAAAATTGGACCTGAAGATTGTAACCGGTTTGAAGCATCAATACAAGCTGATTTATGGGATCCTGGTCTATGCTGATGGTGATGTTATTCTCACTGTGAACTTGTCATTTTATTTCCGTTTTCAATTCGTTTCAGTTTCCACTGTAAAGAACAGTTTGAACAGTGTTAGGACTTACTGTATACCAGTAACCTTCTCTGGCTGAGAAATCTTTATTTCAATGTTTTCTTCTTATTGTGTTATTTAGAAATTATTTAATTCAGTCTAAGTACAGAGATGCTGGCGTTCCCTCATCTTTTCGTCACAGCTGAATGTTATTTTTAGATGTTACTTTCAATATATGTTGTGTAAGGAATGAATTGAGGAAATCAAAGGTTAGCCCTGAGTCCCTTTCTTGTTTGCTCAACTATTTGATTGTTTCCCTTAGGATGTGTTAAAAGCTGACTAGTTTCGAAGTACTTATCAGATCTTAGGCCATTCTGTGTTATCTTTGTGATTGTCTTGGAAGTAACCAAGTAAAGAAGAGCTAGGAGAGGATCATGGTGAGCCCAGCCCACTAGTTTCTACTCCAAAGGTTGCCTTCAAGTTTCCCTTCATTTTTATTTGTATTCTATTAGAAGTGTATCAAAGGCTGGATAGTTTCAAAGTACTTACCAGATCCTAGTTTGCTTCTATGTTTTTCTTAAGTGCTTGGTCAAAGGCTGGCTAGTTTCAAAGTACTTACCAGATCCTGGACTGCTCTTTGTTCTGCATCTGTCTTTTCCCTTTCTTATTTGTATCATTCCATTCCATAAATCAAACTCTAGAGAGATCCTTAGGATAGATGACTTGCCCCATAGATCATTCTTGAACCTGAATGTTTCAATTAAATCCTCTTATGACTCCATAGCCCAATGGATTGACAACTTGCCATCATTCCCCTTCTTGATCAAAGCTTACTCTTTTGCTTGCAACTTCTCACCGTTGAACCTATTTACATATAGATTTTTCTGCCTCAGACAGCAACTATGTTCAATCATCCGAAAAGACCAAACAAAACCCTTGGACCTCATAACTAGCCTAATATCATCACTTTAAACTTCAAAGACAATATCCATCTTTGTACATATTGGAGAGATCCCTCTCCGGATTCAGGAGGGCTAGATCCTAGAATCCCAAAGTTGGTTGAAATGATGTTAACTCTGTGATTGGACTCTCCCAATCTTGCTAATAAATTACAGAGCCCTAACATCATCACCGAGTACTACCTCTATATCAGTTCCATTCTCTGAAAGCTCTGAGAAGTACTCACGGACGCCTGTCATATGACGTTAAGCCCCACTGTCCACATACCAGATACCCGAAGATGCTCTGCTAGTCGAGGGAAATGCATGCTCCCTTTGAACCTCTATGGCAGGTAATCCTGCACTAGAGGACTCACACGCAATGAACCCAAACTCCCGGTCAAAGCGATATGCAAAGTCCTCAACCTCTGTTGATGCTGCCATGCTCTGGTTCTTCCCCTTCTTCTTCTTCTTCGGACACACAATTGCATAGTGTCCCATCTTTTGACAATTCCAACACTTCACCTTGGAATAGTCCTTCTGTGTGTTACCCTGTTTACCTTTACCTTTGCCTTTGCCCCCACCATTTCTTGTGGAAGCCTGCTTCTTCCCTTTGCCTTTCTTGCCTCTTGCCAACAGTGCTACATCCTCATCCTGCTCAACTAGCTTGGCTGCCCCAAGCTGACCTTTCCTGATCTCTGTCTGAATGCAATCATCCCAAAACCTCTCCCATGTGGGAAGGGTCTCACGTGCACAAACCCCATTAGCAAAGTTCATCCATGAACTGGGGAGGCCATTCACTGCTATCCGCACCAACTCAGTGGGTTGAATGACCTCTCCAATTGCTGCCAACTCATCTCTCAAATTAGTAATCTTTGTGAGATATCCAACTGCACTATCAGTCTTACCCATCTTAATGGTTTTCAGCTTCTCCTTCATGACCATTTTCTGGTTCTCATTGGTACTCTAGTAGAGATTGAACAACGCTGTCCACATCTCCTGAGCATTTCTCTTTCCTCTCACATGAGGAATGCAATGGTCTTTGATTCCGTCTAGAATCAGTCTCTTACCCTTGTTGTTCTTCCTATTATATGCTGCCAACTGAGTAGCATCAGTAGGCACATTAACAGGCTGTTGTGTGGTATGAACCATGATATCCCAGACTTCTGCCTCCTCAAAGATACTCTGCATTCTCTCCTTCCAAACGATGTAATTGGTATGCCCATCCAACCTATCCTCCACCCTCAATCCCAATGACATCCTGCTGTCCTAAAACTGAAAAATAGCACTGCTGTAGTAAAGATAAAAATTATGTTTGTGAAAAAATCAGCTTGCTGGAATTTTCTGAGTGAAAAATCAGCAGGCTGTATTTTTCTCCTTGCTGTCCCAAACTGCACTTTCAGCACTCAAGCTCCGATACCATGTAGAAATTTCCTCTTTCCCACTCCGGTTTTCAGTTTCACCTTATTTCTCCAAATAGTTAAATGCCCTTTCCCATATCCTTACATTCAACAAACTGGAAAATAAATTTTTGCTGAAAACACAAATTCTGGAAAATTTACAGAATGCTGAAAAATGCAGAAATAAAAATCAGCAAGCTTAAAACAGTCATTCACACATTTTAACCTAGATATTTTTGGTCAACATGACCCTGGAAAAACCCCCTACAACTCTTGGGGAAAACCAGTTTGAGAGCTTATCTTTTATTTTTCTGAATATTGCTTTTTACAATGAAACAGGAAAAACTCAGAAAAAATTCCAGCAACCAATTTACAGACTTATCTCGATTTCCGTGCTTGCACACCGCCTCGGAAATTGTGCCAAATCAGCAACAACAGAAAACAGAAAATTTACAGCACCTTAGGACAGCATTAAATGTTGTACGGCCACCTCGGGAAGCGTGCCGGAACAGCCGTACTTTGCTGTATGGACTGTACAAATTTTGTACAGCAATCTCTCTCGAAATCCATGCCAAAAAACAGAGTTGTAGTTGCTGTCCTCTTCCTCAGTTTTTGTGCCGGAAATGACAACCACCCTCTTCCTCGAAAAACATGCCTGATTTTTGTGCCTTGGAGTGCGTGCTTGCTGTTGTACCCTCTTCCTCGATTTTTATGCCTCCTCACTTGGAAACACTGCCTCTCCTTTGTTGTACGGATTTTCTGCCTCGGTATGTGTGCCAATAAATGTTGTTGTACCTTTGCTGAAATCTCTTCACTGCTGCCCTCCTTCTTCTCACTGCTCAGAAAAATCTCCAGCTCTCCTTCTCTCCTTCTCCCAATCTGCTCATGAAAGAATGAATGACCTTTTCCCTCCTTTTCCTCCTTTAACTTAACCCTAAGTGACTTTTGGGGAATCCCTAAATCCAATGGCTGAAATAGATTGAGATCTAGGGCTGAGATTAAATGCTCATTTAAATCTCACTTTCTATTTTTTAATTCACCCCACTTTAATAAAGACCCACTTAGTCATTTATTTCCAAAGTCACTTTCCCTTTCTAATTTTACATTGACTTTATTAAAGTCACTTTAAAATTAGACTTTAGTAACTTTATCACTTAAAGTCACTTTTAAATTAGACTTTAGTAACTTTATCACATAAAGTCACTTTTAAATTAGATTTGACTTTATAAAAATTATAAAGTCACTTTAGGAGAAAAATTAAATTCTTTTGGACACTTTTCCCTAGGCCAAAGATCAAAGCCTTAGGGAACCACCTGTCCTCCGGTAACCAAATTTCAACACTTTGTATGTAACGGCCGTTCCTCTATAAGAGAAGGCTCGTAGATGATAGGTGAGAGATAGTTAGCGAAAGAGAGAGTTAGAGAGGGAGTGAGACAAAGCTTTTTATAGTACTGTTATGCTGCAGATTTGATTGAACCATTAAGTTTTGTAATCCTTTCCTTTGAAATCAATGATATGAGCAACGATTGATGAGTTTGTTGTGTTAATAGATTCTTTAGTTCTGTAAGTTCTTCCAGCTTCCCTTGGTAGCTCAGCAAGGGCCCACCAAAGCCATCAGGGCAAGTTTTTATTATAATTTGTGAATGCAAAATTTATTTCTCAGGCTGTATATTTAATTGTTGTGTTGAAGTACAAGAAAAGTTAAGATAAGAGGCTTCACCATTCACCTTCATGTGTTGTAAATGAAAACTCTTTCTACATTTTCTGTATAATAATGCATAGTTTTCTTCAAAACTATTTAAATTAGGAATGATTTTTTTACTGCAGTGAGTTGATTTTAGTTCAGTGATTGAAACCAGTTGCTACATGAAAACAGAGTTGAATCCATCTCTCAATTTCATGAGCTTGTAAATGGACAAACTTGTTACCCGAACAAGAACATTTAGCTTACATGCTTGTCAAGATTTTATGTACGAGCTTTGTTTTCTGATCTTTAATTGTGAGGAAATTAGATTGAAATTGTAAAATGGAAGCTTCTTATCTAGGCTATACTCATCAGACATAAGAACTTAACTATTGTCGTCACATATAGTGCATCAGCTCTACTGATTACGACTCCCTAGTTGATAATTAAATTTGTGGTGATATATAATTGTTACACAGCAATTTGTCACCGTCCCTGCAATTCCCCATCCCGCACATTGGAGGGCTTATTCCGTGACATGTGAGCAGTGACATAACCTGAAAACACTTTCATGGCATTCCCCTAGACATGGACTTTCATTCCCCTGAAGACATCTCCTTGTGAAAAACCCTAAAAATAGCCTTTTCACCCTTGGCGCGACTAGCCTGTGTTATACCCGCGCCAATGGGGGAAATCCTTCAAAGAGGGCGCGCCAATTGGCGCTCTGTCTCAGAGTTGCACTCGCACTAGACTTAATAAAGGGTGTTTTTAAAAATAAATGGCAGAAGATTGACTTTAACCAACTCCTGAACTGGTCTCTAAATTGAGTTGGGACGTTTGGCTCTGGATTTCCATGTAGAGGAAGTAGTTTGCCACCTCTCATGGAAGCTTCCTTGAGGATAGGGCCAATCCCTGGTGCCGGGATCCAACTCCTCTTCCACCATCTATATAAGCTTGCAATTTCCCTTTGCAAGCTAGTCTCCAAGAATCTCCAAGAGCCTTCAGAATGCTGCAAGAGCTTTGATAGTCTTCATATCATCCCTACTAGCCCAGAACGGGTCTAGCAACAATCGTAACACGCTATAGTGCAGGTTCCTAATTGCAATAAACCAACTTGTGAAGAAGGCTTACCTCGAATCCAACGTTGTTGTTTGTAGAGAAGGTAGCGCTCACGTTCCTTTGCTCCGGCAAATCACAATCCTCACGCTCGTCGCGATCGAACACCTGCACACGCAAGAAACACAACAAACACAAGCGTAAAATCCGATATATACAATTATGCGTCAGTCAGAGAGGACACAACTCATGATTATAATGAACAAAATGAGTGGAACCATAACCAATAGTCGCTTATCATTAGTTCAACAAAGGAAAATACAACCTGGCTCTAACGCTGGATTCTCCTTCGATGGGTCGTCAGCGGAATACGTCTCGGTAAAGCTTGTCAAGGATGGGGACAAGCCTCTCTCTTCGATCATCAATCTCCTTGCTATTGATTTGACACTATGAGGACTATTGCATCATTATTTAGGCTATGAAGGCTCTTGGAGATTCTTGGAGACAGGCACCAAGGAAATGGCAAGCTTATATAGATGGTGGAAGAGGAGTTGGGATCCCTACAATCATGGGATTGGCCCTATCCTCAAACTCCATGAGAGGTGACAAGCCTTCCTCTGCATGTCGAGCAAACGTCTTGGCTTCAATTTAGAAGACAGTTAAGAAGTTGGTTAAAGTCAGTCTTCGCCATTTATTTTTTAAAACACCCTTTCGCTAAGCAGCGAAGTGCGACTCTAAGACGAGAGACGGGTGGCGCGCCCTCTTTTGAAGGATTTCCCCGACAGCGCGGGTATAACATAGGCTGGTCTTGCGCCCCGAAAAGAGAGTAAAAAGGCTCTTTTAGGGTTTTCTGTGGATCGCTTCCGAGGAATGAGGGTCCATGTCTGGGAATGCCATGAGAGTGTTTTCGGAGACATGTCTTTCACGAGGTCACGGAATAAGCCACTCGATGTGTGGGATGGGGGTTGCGAATAGTGACAATTTACATTTGGTTTAGTGCCTAAAGCATGAGGCCCGAGAGAGAGAGAGGGGTGAAATGCTTTACGAGAACATGTCCGACTGAAAACACTACCGTCGGAAAACCTGCGGAGAGAAGTACAATTGATATCTCAAATACATGATATATATGTGGTATGGGCGCAACCATCCATAACAAAGTGTACAATAATTCAGATTCGAGGCATGGACGCAACCATCCAGTGAGGATCGATAAATAGACTTAGGCATGGTCGCAGCCATCCAGTGAATGAGTCATGTAACCAATCATAATAATCCACAAAATTGCAGCCTGGATTCCAACAGACAAAATCCAGGGTCTTGCGCTCCATCTCGACTCGAACAAAGTACAAGTTCAAGCATGCGAATAAGTGAGCTAAAGTCGAACATGCAAGAACATCGTCTGATTACCAGTCAATGATGAGAACTGTTAACAGACGCGAGAGGTACCACCAATAATGATAATGGTCCTCAAGGTACTATAGGTACAATCTACGACATGTGAATCAATGAGCTGGCGTCGAACACTCGTAGAATCACTCAATCGGAGGCCAATGATGAAAAACCTCTCGTCGAACGCGAAGAACCTGCCATTGAGGCATGCAGGCTCCAAGGGTACAGAGAATCCTGGATAGTGACTTCCTGGATATTGGTGAAGTCGGCGAAGATACAGTATGCAATCAGAAAGTCACAGTACCATAGCTCTTTTATAAACACGACTCAAGACGAGGAGGAACATAATGTGCATCGTGGGTTAGATGAAGATGGGGGAGGAAGGTTGAGACTTTGCACGGGTCAAATTCTCTTAGACATGTCCCAGTACAACCACAATAGTTGATTGTGAGTATTTAGAAAAGCGTAAAGTCAAAAGGTCAATGGCCTGGCAAAGAAATGAATATCGAAGGTAAAAGGATCACCCAAACCCACGGAGGCAAGTGAAAAACGAGATGAGATGTCCCCAACCCGACACGAATGCAGACAAGTGCCATGTTCAAGAGCGACATACTGCCGACACGACAATGATGCTGGTTCCATTTTTCCCCACCATTTCTGGCGAGTACCCCAATTATTTTTGAAAACAAGCTTGAAGGGGATAGCATATGCTTGTCATATAAGTTCATCCTTCGGACGAATCCATCCTAGTACATTTAACGAGCCCTAGGAAGGAGAAACTCGAATATCGTCATTACGACTGAATCCGATGTCATCAGGGTTTAACGAGTCTGACAAAGGAAGAACTCGGCGTCTTTTCATGTTTAGAGAGTTTGAAAAGACAGCAAAAAAGTAAACTCCGATGGCCCCTTTTCGTAAATAGTTCCTCAGATCCGAAAAGGTAGAAAACTATGTCTGAGAAAACCTCCTAGTCACGATAGGCTAGGGTATTCCTTTTTCGTAAGTAATCTATCCCAGCTCGAAAAAGGGGTAAACTTATACTGGGTAGATTTCATTTCGTGGCCACTTTAACGAGATCGAAACGACAAGGGACTCGACAATCTTTTCATGTTTAGAGAGTCAGAAAAGAGATGAAAGATGACTCCTCCTGGAGGAACGAGTGGTATAAAGGGTAGCAACTGGTTCCGGTAATGATGGAACTGCTCTGAAAAAATAAAGGTTAAGAGGTTGGCTAACAAGACCACTCATCGCCGCGGTTCCTCAGGAACGGGTAAAACAACCAAGTGAAGGCATATGATCGGCCAAGCTGATAGTGATGATGGAGTGAGAAAACCAAGGCTCATCTGGCAAAACAGGTTGATAAAATGGCAATCACAAGAGGTAAAATGGGAATGGTTTCATTTTTACACAAGCTTGAAATCAGAAAACTCTTCTTGAAGTTGGTTTCATTTTTACACAAGCTTGAAACAAAGATAAACTATGCTTGAACCCAATTTCATTTTTACACAAGCTTGAAACGGAGACAAACTATGCTTGAAACTGGTTTCATTTTTACACAAGCTTGAAACGGAAACAAACTATGCTTGAAAAAAGTAAGCATGCCCCCATCATGGTGACTCAATTCGAGGTACATGCCCCCCAAGCTTCAATCCATATGAAAGGCAGATGGAGTGAAGGTTCAATTTACGAGATCAAGAGAAAGACTCGACTGGGATTTTACGAGATCTTAACAAAGACTCGAATTGAACAGGAACGTGTTTCATTGTTTTAATGAGGTTGACACATTAAAAGAACTATCCTCAGATGACCTTGTTTCATTTTTTAAGGAGCTTGACACAAGAAAACAAACTGTGCTCCGACCAACTTGTTTCATTTTTTAAGGAGCTTGACACAAGAAAACGAACTCTGCTCCGAAGAGCTTGTTTCATTTTTTAAGGAGCTTGACATAAAAAAACGAACTCTGCTCTGCAGCTTGTTTCATTTTTTAAGGAGCTTGACACAAGAAAACGAACTGTGCTCCGACAACCTTGTTTCATTTTTTAAGGAGCTTGACACAGGAAAAGAACCATGCTCCGACCGACCTCATCATAATGAACAAGAAGTCATCGCTTCCAAGAGTTCCACTCCCAATGGAAGGAAAACATATTGGAAGTCAGAACCCAATACCCCCAGCACTTGATGCAGAACGGCATCGTCACTGAGTACAGGCACGGGGTAGGTAGCCACATAGTTGACCTGCGGTGGGGCAGATACAACAGGTGGATAAAAACCAGGAAAGGATGATGGCGGGCCTGTTACCACATCAGAACCAAAGAATGAAAGCTGATCAATGGTCACGATCCGTCCTTCATGTGGAAAACAGACCACACGAAAAAGGGAGGAGATGAGCGCTCCCATGGCATAGGTGTAATCGTGCCCCAAGAGAATATTGAAATCCAAGGGGCTTGGAACAACCATCACGTCCATATGGATGGTTTTACCTCGCAAAGTAACAGGTAACCTTGGAAGGATCCCTAACGGTTGACTCGTTCTTCTGTTGAACGTCAACAGATTCTGTGTAACAGGCGCAAGCGGCGGTGAACCGAAAGCTTGCCAAGTAGTTGAGGATAGAATACTAACAGACACACCTTCGTCTATAATGGTGTTGGGTACGACCAACCAAAGGCCTGTACGGTTATCTCAAAAGGCACATAAGACGGAAGGCAGTATCCTGCGAATTGATTCCAATCAAAGGAAGCGACTAAACTACTCAGAGGGGCTACCATCGAACCGAGATGGTCTTCCCCTAGTGTTACGGAAGAAGAAGGAGCATCCTCCACGACCTCCATCTCGAAGGTGGGAGGGGTATCCTCCGGGACCTCCATCACGGGAGGCAGAGGAGCAGCTTCTTGAGATATAGGGACAGGAGAATCTTTCTCCAACTCCGAGGAATCTGAAGAAACAAGAAGAACCTGTGGGGGATGAGGTCCACTCTCAACGGAAAAGACCTGGTGCACCGCTGACGGGGCCAGCTCAACCGATCCCACGACCAAAGGTTGGTCGGGGATAGATTCCTGAATTTGAATTTTCGGGGGAGTGGGATTGATCAAGATGACTCTTGACCAATTGTAGGATCAACTAGTGGAGGACTCAAAGACAACTTCTTGTAACCAAGCCAGAAGGCGCGGTGCAGAAGCAGTTGAGTTTTCCAAAACTCGCTTGGCTTCATCCATATACGGACAAAGGTGAATGGCATGGTGCCCTTCACACAACTTACAGGGATTGGTGAGCTTACCCTGCTTCTTAGGAACTTTTCCAGCAATAGCTGAAGATGTGCCCCCAACCTGACTCCCAGAAGCCAAAGGCAATGGCGGACGACCGTTGGACCATACTTTGAGCACCTTGGGAATGCCAGGGCAGTCTCGAAGAAGATGGTCTCCCATGCACAACATGCAAGGGAACTTGATTTTCCGCGGAGGGTTGGGAGGTATATCGACAGAAGGCTTCTTAGGCGCAATAGCCGCAGAGCTAGCCTCTCCTTTATCGGACTTCTTCTTCTTTGTCTTCTTCTTCTTCTTCTTAGCCACCTCGTTACTCGAATCCAGACTTTCACCAGGCGAAGTAGAAGAGGAGGATGCAGAAACAGGCGAAGAAGGGGAGAGGTCCACCTTAGAATCAACATGATGTTTCTTAGGCAGAGGAACTGATTGAACAATAGGCGGGACATTCGGGACCACAGAGGTTGAAAACAACCAAATAGGCAACCCAACAGTTAACCCAGGAAGGGACAACGTTGCCATATAAGGAGCACCAACATTTCCAAAAGGAGGAAAATGACCAAGATTCCCATCAGAGGGGATTCCTTGGTTGGCGAACTCTGGAAAAGTTGCCATCAACAACTCAAAACTGCACACGGGCTAAAAACCAAGGCACACAATCAAACAACCAACAAGCAAACTCTAAAAGGGCGTGTGATCGCAGGTGATTTATTTTACCACATTGAAACTTAGAAACTTCACCATTTCATGTTTTAAGAGTCGAGAAACGGATGAAAGGTGACTCTATCTCTTTCATTTTTGAAACAAGTGTGAAAGGACAAGCGCTTGGTGATCTTTTCAATTTTAAGGAGTCGGAAAAGATTAAAATGACTACTCAGGAATACTAGGCAAAGGGTGTACCAAATAACCGTGAACTGCAATATACACCTTGGTTTCAAAATGAAAGAGAAATCAACCAAGGACTTAACGTACGTGCATGCAATCTCCCCGAATGCTGTGTCCGGTGTATCACGGGTATAGGGCGGCAGACTCGGCTTCCTATGGATAAAGGATAGAAACCTAGTGGGGTCTCCCTTTATATATGCGACGGTACGGGGAGCACAAGTCCGTACTAGTGCTATCTAAAGTCAAGATGTGAACGACAGCTACTACGTTTAAAGACGCCGGAACACGTCTCTAGCCTAGACCTCTAAATATTTCGTTAATGTTTCAATGCTGCCTTAGTGTAAATTGAATGAATTTTAATGTTTATCTTCAATTATGTCTCGGTTTCAAGGCCCTACCATATGTCATCTGACAATCTCCTATATGCAGCTATATGAGAAAAGAAAACTTTTCAATTTGATGAATGTTATCTAGTTAAGGGAAGAGCTTCAAACAATGATGCGACATAACACAACACTGCAAATGAAATCTTTTCCAAACTAGATGACTTTCACTATTCAAAAGTAATTCCAAACATTCAACGATGCCAATAATGCAATGTAATCTATGCAAAAGCCTCTTTTCCGAAAACTATGCAATTGTAATCTATGCACAACTTCCTTTTCCTTTTCGAAATGATAAGAATGCACTCAATGCATTTTTCGATGAAATGAGAATCTACTTATTGCATACTTTTTGTTGGGAATCACGATAACAAATCCTTCTGGCTGGGACATATAAACTTTATCCTTTAGATCTCCATTCAAAAAGGTTGTTTTTACATCCATCTGATGGACTTTCCATCCATTCTGAGCTGCTAAGGCAAAGAGAGTCCGGATGGTGGTCCGTTTTGCTGTGGGAGCAAAAGTTTCTTCATAATCGATTCCTTCTTTTTGTGCGAATCCTTTTGCCACAAGCCTGGCCTTGTGCTTTTCAAGTGAGCCGTCTGCTTTGTACTTGTTCTTGTAGACCCACTTACAACCAATTGGTTTCGTTCCCAAAGGCGGATCAACCAGCTTCCAAGTGCCATTCTTTATCAAGGCATCATACTCCTTCTGCATCGCTTCTTTCCATTCATCATGAGAAGCGGCTTCTTTGAAGGAAGTTGGTTCATGATCTGTAGACAAACTCATTTCATAGTTATAAGCAATATCCATATCAACAGGGGAATCAGAATTATCTACATCACCTTCGATTTCTTGAGTGGAACTTCTTGTTCCTGTTTTTCCAACCTCATCAGGATGAACATTCTCCAGTGTCTTTGTCAGCCATTTGGGAGGACCTTTCTGAGATGGCCCAGGCTGCTCACTTGATTGAGTTGGGATTGAATCAAGATTCAATCTCCCAATTCTATCAATCACATCATCTAATGTGTCATCCGTGGTTGTTTCTTCATGTGGGGGAGAGAGTGCTTCAGGACATGATTCCATAGTTTGATTCAATATCGGAATCCCCCCTTCAAGATGTGGAATCACATTATCAAATTCTTGGAAGGACTTTGCATGTGTGAATCTATCTAGGCGATCAAGTTTCCGCTCAACAACCTTGTCACTCTTGGAAGATTCAAGAAATATGACATCTCTTGCTATTACAAACTTCTTATTTGTTTCATCATAGAGACGATATCCTTTGGAGGTATTGGAGTACCCCAAGAAGATACATTTTCTGCTTCTATCACCAAGTTTGTTCCTTTGACCCTTGGGTATCAAAGCATAACAGGTGGACCCAAAGACCCTGAAATGCTTTACCGAAGGAATGTGGCCATGCCACATTTCAAAAGGAGTTTTGTTTCTAATTGAACTTGAAGGACACCTATTCTTTATGTAAACAGCACATAGAACTGCATCAGCCCAAAACATCAATTTTACACTCTTGAAAAATAACATGGAGCAGACCATATTTAAAATAGTTCTGTTCATTCTTTCAGCTACACTGTTCTGTTGTGGATTATATGGCACGGTTGTTTGATGTTTGATTCCATGTTGACGAAGATAATTTTCAAATTCGTTTGAAGTGTATTCTTTTCCATTATCAGTACGTAGAGAGCCAATATGTGTTTGTGCATCATTTTCAATCCATGCATGAAAATTCTTGAAAGTTTGAAAAGCATCGGACTTATTCTTCAGTAAGTAAATCCAACACATTCTGGTGTAGTCATCAATAAATGTCATCATGTATTTGTTTCCATTTGCAGAAGCAATAGGCATAGGGCCACATAAATCTGAATGAACAAGTTCAAGTTTTCTATGTGCTCTAAAGTGTGAATCATGAAATGGCTATTTGCTAGGCTTTCCTAGAATACAAGCATCACATTCCTTAGGTTTTCTAGGAATTGTAGGCAGTCCATCAACACCATTTTTCTTCAACAAATGAAGGCTTTCATAGTTTAAGTGTCCAAATCTAGCATGCCATAAAAGACTTGATGGGAATGTACCTTCATCATGATGTGAACTGAATGCAAAGTTTTGAGCATGAGCAGATGAACCTTTTAGCTTCAAGAGTCTCCCTTCTTCTATTCCCTCCATGAAAAGTGAGTGATCTGATGCTTTTCTGACCTCTGCCTTGCCATCAAACAAGTGAATTGAGTGTCCTTGCTGCCGGATTTCGACCAGGGACAGCAAGTTTCTCTTCAACTCTGGGAGGTATAGAACCTCATGTAGGATATGATCAGGAAGACCAGGCAGTTTAAGCCTGACTGTGCCAAGCCCTGATGGCTTGAGTTTGGATTTATCTGCGAAATATACTGCTCCATCAACTTTGTCAGTGAAATCTTCAAAAAAATCTTTTCTAAATGTCATGTGACATGTTGCTCATGAATCTAGCAACCAATCATCTCTCCATGAAGTAAATGAAACATCAAATAGGTTTTCAGTTACTCCATTGTTACAATGTGCTAGAACAGAATGAGCTAATTCAGGTGCTTTACCTTTGTCTTTGTCATTAGTTTTACCTTTGTTTTGATTTCTTTGCTGCTGAGTTTTAGATTGTCTGCCCCCCTTTTCTCTGAAGTTTCTTCTTCGTCTACTGCCATCTCTTCCTCTAGATGAATCTGAAGCATGTCTCTTTTCTCTCTGTGCCAAGTATGCAGCCTCTTTAGAAGATGAATGGACTGTCATCTTCTTTTGAAGGAGGAGAGAAAACAAACTTTGCTGGAGAATCTCTTTTGAAGGAGAGAAAACAAAAACACTCTTTGCTGGAAAATATACTCAGTTTAAAAGGACATAAACATTGCTAAAATACGAAGGCTGAATTTAAAAAGACACAAAATCTTTGCTGCAAACACTGAATTCTGCACAAAAAAATATATATATATATATATTTTGTTTTGGAAAAAAAATGTATGGGTGATATGATTGGTGAGATGGAATATAACATGGTGGAGGGGGTGGTATTGTAAGGTGGTGGAATGGTATTAAAAGATGGGAGGAGGGGAGCGGTATTGAATGTATGAAGGGCGGTATGGAGGGGCGGAAATATACAGTCAAGTATTACAAACTGCGTGGCGGGGAGGTATTACAATATGAATGGCGTATTGGAGTGGTATTAAATAGAGCAGTATTCAATATGGAATGGAGGGGCGGTGTTACATATATGTGATAGTGTATATATGGACAGCGTAGAGCGGACAACATATATATGGACAGTGGAAAATGAATGGAGCGTATTGCAGATGGAGGGCGGTGGTATTATGGAAAGGAGTAAGGAGTGAGGGCGGTGGTATTATGGTGGGAGGGGCGTACCACAGTGATATTATATGCAGTGGGAGCGTTGTATATAAAAGACAGACAACGTTTTATATATAATGACAGACAACGTTGTATATATATCGACAAGGTTAGGTCCCTATATTACTAAAAGATAGTACCCATTGTTGCTAGTGTAACCCTTTATTGTTATTATTAAAAATTTCTAGTAACCCCATTCGTTATTATCAGGTTCCCAAATTATTATTGTTAGGTCTTGCTAGGATTACATCAGGGCCCACCGGGATTACATTATGGCCCCATGACCTCCTATATATAGAAAGGAGGTTTTGTAAATGGAATCATCCAAGAATCTTAAATCTTGTTCACGTATGTAATGTGTGACATGAGGCCTCCTCAGCAGGCTTATTTTGAAGGCGTGGATATCTTTCTTGTATTTTTGAAGCTGGTTACACAACATTGGGTATCAGAGCTTTGGGATTCTAGGGTTTCGCTGCTCCAAACAGGTCATCGTGGAATTTTCGCTATAACTTTTTTTCTACGAAGCTTCAGAAGCTGAAATTTCTAGGGTGCGAAGCTGAAATCTTGAGGAAGGCTGTCTAAAATTTGATCTGTACTGTTGACGATGCAATGATTTTGGTTGACAAACTAATTGGTATGTAAATGATGTGACCTGCAAAGACTTCTGTACTCCTTGACTCGCGTAGCTAAATGTCTAGGATTGATCAAAGACCTCTGTGTTAACCTAGCCCAGATTCCAGCCAAATGTTTACTCATGGACATTGTTGTGGCTGATGTCCCCTCAAAGTATGGAATGCTATTATCAAGATTCACAAAATAGTTATAAACCACGCATGGACATGACCTATGCGACTATCCCTGTTTTTAATCAGACTAGAAGAATTTACTAGAAGACTTTACAGGGAAATCCACATGCAATACACAGTGACAAGTCAAGACCAACCTCAAAACTCTCCTTTGTACGCTGTAAGCACAAGCCTCGATTCTTTTATCATGTTTAATGATGAAGCACTTACAAAACAAATCATTTCAACATAATCAATGGCTGAAACGGAGGAAGAGGACCACAACGCTGAACTGCCGAAACAATCTAGTGTGTCTAAAAACCCTAGCAAACTAAACACAGGCCTTGAACCGCAAGTCATCAATCCATTAAACTTAAAACTTGATAGTTGAGAAGACGATCCTCAACCCGATGAAAAACTGGAGGGATCAAATTATATAAAGGAGATACACCAAAACAATAAAATTGAAAATGTTCCTCTCTAGACAATGTATTTTGATGGGTCATGCACTAAAACAAATGCTGGTGCGGGTATCTGGATCACTAACACTGAAAACAATCATACAGAATGTATTTCATGTAAATTAAACTTTCAGTGTTCCAACAACATAGCGGAGTATGAATCCCTTCTCTTAGGCTTGCATCTCTTGAAAAAGCTAGGTGCCAAGAGAATCAATGTATATGGTGATTCCAAATTAATCATTAGGCAAGTTAATGGGGAGTATAATGCAAATCACCCCAGACTTAGGGCCTACAGGAATGATGTTATGGATCTTTTAAAAACGTTTGAGGAGTCCAACTTGATTTTTGTCCCAAGGAAAAGAAACATTGCAGCCCACAATTTAGCCTTTGTTGTTAGAACCTGCCCAATACTGTATGATGACACCTCTCAGATAAAATTCAGACCAGCTATCCCAGATAACAAGAAATATTGGCAGGTGTTTGACAGAGATAAACAAATAGAAGACTTCATGCAATTCAGAAATGAATTTGAGCTCCATAGTTCAGATTCAGATTATGATACAGACTGCAGTGAAGAAAATTTCCTTGGGGAAGAAGAAACGTCTCCTGAGCCTATAGACATTAACCTTCCGACTATCAAACTTAGAGACCAAGCATAATTAAGTGCAAAATCTGAAACAGAGGAATGGGAAACTCTGCATTCTAAGGATGATAGTTTGCCCAAGGGTTTGGCCCCTCTAGAAGAACTGTTTGATTTTGATGATGTGGCCAATAAACCAAAACTGGAACCTGTAGAGACTGAAGTAGAGGAGTGCAATATAGGCAGTGAGGAAAAACCGAAAATGATCAAACTGTCCAAAACTTTTCCAGCTCACATTAAACTCAAATACATAGAGTTGTTCAAAGAATTTTCTGATGTTTTTGCATGGAGTTACGAAGATCTTAAATCCTATGACACCGAAATAATACAGCACAAAATCCCTCTTAAAGAAAACCAAAAACCATTCAAACAGAAACTGCGCAGAATAAACCCTGTCCAGTTGCCATTGGTTAAGAAGGAAATCATGAAGATGCACGATGCTGGTATTATTGTCCCTATTAGATATTCTAAGTGGGTATCTAATCTGGTGTCTGTTAGGAAGAAGACTGAAGAAATCAGGCTTTGTATAGACTTCAGAAATTTAAACAAAGCTTCATTGAAAGACAACTACCCTTTACCCAAGATGGATCACATTTTGCAAAGGGTGGTGGGGTCTAAAAGAATTTCTTTGCTAGATGGATTTTCAGGGTATAACCAAGTCTTAGTCCACCCTGATGATCAATTAAAGACGACGTTTACTACACCATGGGGCACTTTCATGTATGTGAAAATGCCTTTTGGTCTAATGAATGCTGGAGCAACTTTTCAGAGAGCCATGGACATAGCATTCTCGGAAGAATTGGGCTTCTTCATCATTATCTATCTCGATGATGTAACTGTGTTTTCAAAAATGGATGAAGAACATTTAGAACATTTGAGAAAGGTTTTCGAGAAGTGCAGAAGGTTTGGAATATCTTTAAACCCTAAGAAGACGCTATTTGGTCTCCAAGAAGGTAAGCTTCTTGGACACATTATTTCAGAAGAGGGTATAAAGATAGATCCAAAGAGGATTGAGGCTATATTGCAAATCTCTCATCCTCGAAATATCAAAGAGTTGCAGTCTTTCATTGGAAAGATTAACTTTTTGAGAAGGTTCATCCCTAACTTGGCAGAGCTCCTTAGAAATATCACAAACATGTTGAAGAAGGAGCAAGGGATAAAATGGACCTTGGAAGCAAAGACATCCTTTGAGCTGGTGAAATAAGCATTAACAAAAACACCGGTTCTCATAAGCCCTGATTTTTCAAAAGATTTTTATATCTTCTCATTTGCATCAGAACATACTATTGCTGCTGTCCTTTTACAGAAAAATCCACAAGGACAAGAGCAACCTATTGCATTCTTTAGCAAGGCATTGAGGGATGCCCCTTTGAAGTATAACATTATGGAAAAGCAAGCTTTTTCTTTGGTTAAAGCATTGAAAGACTTCAGAGTATACATCCTTCACTCACACATCATTGCCTTTGTCCCTAATTCAGTTGTTAAAGACATTCTAACACAGGACCCAGATGGTAAGAGAGGTAAGTGGATTGTTGTTATTCTCGAATATGATTTAGAGATAAAACCCACTAAACTCATCAAAGGCCAAGGTCTAGCTAGATTAATGGCTGAATCCAATTTTGAAGTTCTTGATATCAATATGATTAATGCTTTGGACAGCCAAGAAGAATTCTCAACTCCTATTATTGAAAATCATTTTATGAATTCTCCTTGGTATGCCGATATCGTTTATGTTTTGCTTAATTTAAATACACCTCCTGGTTTATCGAAAACAAAGGCCAAGGTTCTTAAAACTGAAAGCAGTAAACTATTGCATTGTAGATAGGTGTCTTTATTGGAAAAATGCTAGTGGTATATTGCTTAAATGTTTGCCTGAGTTTGATGCAGAGAAGGTTAAGCAGGAATTTCATGAAGGAGAGTGTGGGGGTCATTTGTATTGGAAGTCAACAGCCAACAAAATTTTGAGGGTTGGTTTCTATTGGCCCACCCTTTTTCCTGATGTTCACAAAATGACAACTACTTGCCATAAATGCCAATTGTTTGAGGGCAAGAGAAAGTTATTACCCCTTCCTCTGCATCCAATCACTATTGAAGCTCCTTTTCAACAGTGGGGACTTGACTTCATAGGTGAAATCCATCCCTCATCTTCTGCCCAGCATAGATGGATCCTTACTGCCACAGACTATTTCACTAAGTGGATAGAAGCCATTCCTTGTAGGCAAGCCAATGATTCGGTTATTATAAAGTTCATAGAAACCAATATCCTCTCCAGATTTGGCTGTCCTACCAAGATCATCACAGATAATGCAGCAGCGTTTGGATCAAAGAAAATGGTTGACTTCTGTCATAAATACCAGATAACACTAGGGCATTCCACAGCCTATTACCCTCAAGGTAATGGAATTGCAGAATCTTCCAATAAAAG
>JAXQQM020057793.1:0-10302 GCA_034641835.2 Pinus albicaulis
GTGTAACAACCACATAGTTACAAAAATTTACTCCATAAAAAAAAATTACTATGGTCATTTATCACTCTTACATTAAAAGCGATGACATCATTTTTTTTATTGAACTATAAATTTATATGACTGAAATGATACGTGGCTCACATCTCATGGTACTGTATAACTATTGGGTTAATGTTAGTTTATAGTGATTAATTGACTGATGCTGTATTTCTGCTTAAACCCATTATTTTCGGGTTTACCACAATGTACTTGTAGTTTGTTTGGTTTGGCCACCGCATCCACCTTTAATGAAACCCTTGATTTTCTGCATATTTATAAGCTCATTCCGTAAGGACTTTATTGCTGACTCGGTGTGAAATGATTTCTGGCCATTCGACTACCTCCCACAGCCTTACACCTGGCATTCTTTTCATTGTTGATCGGTTCTTGATCCTATGGTGATCAAACACTAGGGTTTGATAATGACCTCGAAACCATAACTATTTCCATACCTCATTGTTGCACTCCAGTCGTAGGTTCTGGAGGTGATTTCCGCTCATCCAGGGTTATGACAGGTTTTCGACAGTTTACCCCATGGCGTTCAGTGGAATGGCAATCCCCAGGCAACTTTTCCCTCCTACAGGTATTCGTCTTTCCCCCATAAACTTTCTTACGGTGTTTATGCAAAAGTTTCATTCCGCCACTTCCAGTCGATTGGGAGTTCTGTTCAATTTTCAACCGTTATTATTTTATTTATTTTCTTTTTCCTCCAGAAGCTACCTCAAATGGGTTTTACTTACAGTTTTGTTCTCTTTTGTGGCACCCTATTGTACTTCGCAGAGCAAGTCCTTGCTCTACCTTGGATTTCGTCTCTCCCTGAATTGTTACAGGTAATTTCTCTACTTGGGTAGTCACTGCAGGTTTCACATTTGTATTAATGAGTATGGGGTTTACAACCCTGGTTCCTTTCTTCAAGGTTTTGCTAAGATTTTACTAACAAATGTTTCATTTTGCTGACAAGTACTGATCTCTTTTCCCTACCCCTTTCAGAACTCTTGGCTATTTTCCGGGGTCTCGTCTGCAAGGAGTAAAGCTTAGCTCCTGCATCTATCTACAGGTACCTTTCGCCCGAATTGCCTTGGTTCATGAAATTAGTTGTTGGGGTTTGCCCAGGTCATAAACCTGCAGCCTTGTTCCCGCCGTCGACTCTTGTCGTTAATGTAAAGCTAGAATGAGGCTTTAACCTCGGTTCACAGCTTTGGTCGAATAGATTTTTCCTGGCTCCGCCGTTCTAAGAGGGTTTCATCTCCGGATTTTCTACTGTTTAAGAAATGTTGTGTATATTTTGTTACAGTGAATCGACGGGCTGTCTCCTATGCTCTCTTTTTCGTCATTTTATTGTAATAGGCCTCGGCGGTTTAAATGGTTCCTCTACTTTGCTATGTGGTTTTAATTAAACAGATAAATTGCAAACATATGGAGTTCTCTCCGATCTTCTCTGTTTTCTAGTATCTATAAGAAGGGGAAAAAACGTTGAGGTGTATTTCTGTTGCAACTAATTTATGGGAGTACTATAGTGTACCGTAAAACTCTTAGTGGTAGGGTTCCACAGTTTTCTTGATGACAGTCCTGTCATAGTTTATAGATTACGTTTTCTCCTTTATCTGTTATGGTGTTCTGTACATTTATACTTATGAGGGTTCATGGTTTCAGGCGGATAATTCTCTTATTAGTTGCTGTAACATTTCCTTGAACTTTTATGCTTCATGCCTCCGTTAATATGTTTGGAATCTATGCTGGACCGTTGCTCCTTGGTAAAGCCCGGGTTAATCTATAGTAATTACTCATGAAAGTTTGCACTACATGGTTATGCGCTTGTCTACACAGTACTTAGTCAGTTCTTTTTCTTTATATGAATCTCCACTCACTTCTGGCACAAGAAATCTAGTTTTTTCAATACTATTACAGTTTTTGTACAGAGCAAGATTAACTAGCTGCTTCTTTTGTAAATCACCAGAACAAAGAAAATGATAAATACTACTGCATTTATACTTTTCTCACAGAAGACCCAATTAGCACAGGCAACCTTGATTATAACAGAAACAACCTTTATTCTGCCTTATTACCTTTTAAGAAAAGAAGGAAAAAAAAACTCTAAATGCATCTTACTCGTCTGAAGTCCAAATCCGACTGATGGTATGTTTTGCTTCCGTTCCACGAATTAGGGAAATTACGTCCCACAATTCCCCCCGTGCTTCAAGACCGGGTCTTTGTTGAACTCAGAGTTTTGGAGGAGAAACTCGGGACAATCCGGTCCAATTCTCCAACTCCAGTGAAACAGTAGTTTTGGAGGAGAACTCGGGACAATCTGATCCAATTATCCAACTCCAAAGGACAATCTGTTCTGAAATATTTCTTTTTAGAATGACAGAATTCCCTTTTCTCACACAAACAAAACCCCAAACTCTCCTTCGAATTCCTTATTTATTCCAGAGTTTCTTTAGGTAACTGTGGAAACTGTTTTTCCGTTCAACTGACTCCAGATCTTGATTTACTTTTACCATCCATTTTTACTCATGAAACTAATTTTCACAAGAAATATTTTATTCAATATCAAAAATTTATTATGTTCAAATATTCCAATTGAAAATAAAACAACAGTCATAATTAATCCACAATTAATAAAAGTCTAACCATTTGTCAGCAGCTAAGACAATGGTTACAGTTTTCCCCCTCTGGAAGAGAACACCGTCCCCGATGTTCTTATTCTAATTCAACGAAAGCTCAGGATAAGCTTCACAGACAAAACTCTCGTCTTCCCAGGTGGCCTCCTCCGGTCTAAAGTGCTTCCATTGCACTTTAACCTGGGTGATGGCTCGTTTTTGGAGCACGATTTCCCTCCAGTCGATTATACTGTGTGGCTCGACCAGAAATTCCTCATCCATCTCTACCTGCACACAATAGACTTATGTTAATTATATAAGTCTTTAATATCATATTATTATTTTAACCATTATGCTCACCCACTACCTGTATGTTCTGCCAATGGATTATGTGTCTTGGATCATGAATATACCGTTTTAATAATGATACATGAAAGACATTATGCACCCGAATATGGCTAGGAAGAGCTAAGCGATACGCTACCGGTCCTACCCTTTCCAAAATTTGGAAAGGACCACAAAACCGGGGCGCTAATTTTGCACAAGATGCCCATCTTAATGTGCTCTTCTTTGGTTTAATTTTGACATACACGTGATCTCCAACGTCATATTCACGGTATGACCTTTTTTTATCTGCATACACTTTCTGCCTGTCCTGTGCTGCTTTAAAATTCTGTCGGATTTTCTTCACTTCTACTTCCATTTCTGCTAGCATGTCTGGTCCCAACATGAGTTTAGTCTCGGGATTGCTCCAATTAATGGGAGTTCTACATTGCCGTCCATATAGCGCTTCAAATGGGCTCATTTTTAACGATTCTTGGTAACTGTTGTTATAGGAAAACTCTATCAAGTGTAGATATTCCTCCCATTTAACTAGTTGCTACATGACATACATTCTCAGCATGTCTTCCAATATTTGATTTACCCGTTCAGTTTGTCCATCTGTTTGCAGGTGGTACACAGTACTAAAATGTACTTGAGTTCCTAATCCCGTAAACAATGCCTTTCAAAAATCTGATGTGAATTTTACATCTTTATTCGAGATAACAGTCTTAGGAATGCCATGCAGTCTGAAGATCTCACACATAAATAAATCTGCTATCTGCACTGTCTTATAGGTGGATTGGACAGGTATGAAATGTGCCGACTTACTTAGTCGAGCTACAACTACCATTATGGAATCATTACCTCATTTTGATTTTGGTAGTCCGGTGATGAAGTCTAATGAGATCACCTCCCATTTCCATTCGAGAATAGGTATAGGCTGCATTAATCCAGTCGGATGCCGATGCTCTACTTTCACCTGCTGGCACTCTAAACACCTGTTTAGATAGTTTTCTATATCCTTTCTCGTGTCCGACCAGCAATAATCCTTTCTTATAGCTGTCAGCATCTTTTGATATCCTGGGTCCCCGGCATAATTGCTTCTATGATATTCATCTAGTATCGTATTTTTCAGTTCCACTCTATTTGGTATGACTATCCTCTTTTTAAAAGTCAGCAACCCGTCTTGGTTAATCCCATAACCTGCTTGTCCTTCTTGCTCTTCATATTTTTGGGTTTGTTGCCACAAAAATTTATATTCAGGATCTCTGTCTGCTTCTTTTCTGATTTGATCTAGAAATCTGGTCTCAACTTGGTTAACATATAACTCATAAATGCTATGCATTTTTCTTCTCAATGCATCCGCAACCTTGTTCTCTTTTCCTTTTACGTGCAGTAAATCAATGTCAAACTCGCTCAAGAAGGCATTCCACCTTGCTTGTCGGGAGTTTAAGTCAGCTTGTTTAAAATAACTGGTTAGACTACTATGATCAGTCTTCAACACAAATCTCTTCCCGGGCAAATAATGTCTCCAGACCCGGAGGGCGTGCACTACTGCAGTCAGCTCTAAATCATAAGCTGAATATCGTAGCTCATGATTTTTTAGCTTACGAGATTCATATGCAATTACCTTCCCTTCTTGTGATAAAACTGCCCCAACACCCTCCTTGCATGCATCCGTACAAACCTCGAATTCCTTATTCGGATCTACCACACTTAACACAGGTGTTGATGACAATAACTGCTTCAATTTTTCAAAACTATCTTGACATTCTCTCGTCCATTTAAAAAAAATTCCCTTCCTTTGCAAAGAGGTAATGGGAAAGGCTATTTTTGAGAATCCTTTTATAAATCGTCGGTAATACCCAGCGAGGCCCATAAAAGATCGTATATCTGCCACATTTTGTGGCACCTTCCATTCCATCATAGTTTTGATTTTCTCCGGGTCTACTTCTATACCTTTTTCAGATATTACATGTCCAAGATACTGTATTTCTTCTTTGAAGAAGTCACATTTACTGAATTTCACATACAGCTGATGCTTCCTTAACATCTCCAGCACCATTCGCAAATGTTCCTTGTGTTCTTCCACATTCTTAGAATAAACCAGTATGTCATCAATGAAGATTAACACAAAGTTGTCCAAATAAGGGTGGAAAATACTATGCATCAGTCTCATAAAAGTGGTTGGTGCATTAGTTAACCCAAAAGGTAATACCACAAATTCATAGTGGCCATACCTTGTGCAAAAGGCAGTTTTGTGTATATCCTCATCTTTAATTCTGATCTGGTGATAACCGGACCGCAAATCAATCTTTGAGAAAACAGTAGCTCCTCTTACCTGGTTGAACAGATCGTCAATACGGGGTAAGGGATACCTGTTCTTAACAGTCAACTTATTTAACTGTCGGTAATCCATGCACATGCGCATGGTTCCATCCTTCTTTTTGACGAACAGTACAGGCGCTCCCCCAGGGTGACACACTGGGTCGTATATACCCCTTATCCAATAATTACTAAAGTTGCATTTTTAACTCAGTCAATTCTGGCACACTCATACGATAGGGAGTCCGTGAAATTGGTGAGGCTCCTGGCAGTAGTTCTATTGTAAAGTCAATATCTCTTCTCGGCGGTAATCCTGGTATTTCTTCAGGGAATATATCCTTGAATTCTTGTACTACAGGTATATTTTCTAACATGGAAGCCTTATCCTTAGACTCAGATCGTCCAACTTGTATAGCGTACAGTTGGCATCCATTTCTTATACATTTTCCCATTTCGGAAGCTGTAATTGGGTGCAGCTGTACAGGCTTCTTTGTGCCTTGAATTTCTTGGCAATTACCATTCTGATCTCTGTAGTAGACTATCTTTTCATTGCAATCTATGAGATTCCAATGCTTCTCCAACCAATCCATACCCAGCAGCACATCATAGGATCCCAAGGGCAGAATATTTAAATCTACCATTATTTGTTGTCCGCTGATTTGCAGTGCACAATCTGGTATTTTGGCACTAACTCTTCTTTTAGCTCCTGTAGCTAACTGAACCAACCAGGTCTTTTTAAAGTTTTGACTTGGCAATTTACAGATTTCTACTAATTTAGGACTTGTATAACTTAGACTTGCTCCGGGATCTATCAAAACAGAAATATTTTGGGATAAAAATTTACCTTCCAACTCTATCATGGTAGGTTGAAAATCAGCTTGCCGGTCCTCCAACACTGCGCTAATTATGGGTATGCTGCGGGCAACATCTCCCATAGTAGAGGCCTCCCATAAATTGGTTACTTCTTCGGTTTTACCCCGCTATGGGCAATCTCGATAGTAATGCGCTGCTCCACAGCCCCAACACTGCAGAGGTGGCCTCTGATTTTGAGGTTGCTCAGGTTTACTAGAAGCCTTAACAGTTTTGTCTTCCCCCATCCACCTTATCCTCTGATGGTTCCTACTGAACTGCTTATTAACTGAGTTTCTGGCTGTGTTTCTGAAATTACTGGTTTTGCCTCTTTTGGAACTAGCACTGCTTCTATTTTCTCTCCTTGATGGCCACCCTTTTCCTTGGTCTACTTTGGTTTTCGCTTGTTGATAACACAACCTCGCCTTTCTAATGGCCTCATCCATTGTCTTAGGATTTACAAACTCGATACGCTCCTTCATATGGGTGGGTAAAGTACTCAGAAATCTTTGGAATTTAGCTTTCTCATCTCTTAAGTACGGTACATATCGCAGTAACGATGTAAACTTAGTGATAAACTCGTCCATGGTCAATTTTCCTAGCCTCAAATCATGGAATTATCGAGCCTTTTCATCATAAAAATGCTCAGTCAAGTACTTGTCTTTGAAGTATTATTGACACTTATCCCATGTCACATCCTGATCCTCTATTCCCCATATGTTCTTCACTTCTTCCCACCATAAGGTGGCTTTATCCTTTAACTGGTAAATGGCTAGTCGTGCCTTAAGACCACTGTCATAATCATACACATGAAAGTACTTATTCATATTAATCAATCATGCCTCTGCTACTTCCTCCTTTTCTCCATCGAACGTGGGTGGCTTTATATTTCTAAATTCTCTGTGCAATTCCACTCTCTGCTTTTTGTTTGCCTTCCATTCAGTTTCATTTTCAGATTCGGCCTCGTTAAAATTTCTATTTGGATGACTTCGCTGTGACACACTTCTTTCTTTTCGGCCTGCATATTGTTCATCTGTTTGCTGTTTGTTCCCTTCATGGAACTCTCTGTCAGCACTGGGCTTCTCAATCCTTTGATTTTGTTTATCTGAGAGGCTTTTTAAGATCCTCTCCTGATCCTAGATCATTCTTGCATTTTCCCTTCATACTCTTTCCATTTCTTCCTGCAACTGTTGTACTGTGTTTAATAAAATGCAAGTCTGATGCTGATGTTCTTCAATTAGTCTGTTAGACCACTGATGCTGCTCTATCCCCAGCTAAACCCACATTTCGAGGTTTCCCTCTGGGGGAGGTTGAGTCTCTCCTACATTTTGCGGTGGCGGTTGTGAAGGTGTTCGTCTCGTTTGTCTTTCCATCTAACTATCTGACTGTGCCTGAATAACATACAATTTTAACGTCAGTTGACCCAATAGGGTCCCAGCGTTGTAACCTCGCTCTGATACCACTTGTAGCAACCACATAGTTACAAAAATTTACTCCATAAATTTTTTTTTACTATGGTCATTTATCACTCTTACATTAAAAACGATGACATCATTTTATTTATTGAACTATAAATTCATATGACTAAAATGATACGTGGCTCACATCTCATGGTACTGTATAACTATTGGGTTAATGTTAGTTTACAGTGATTAATTGACTGATTCTGTATTTCGGCTTAAACCCATTATTTTTGGGTTTACCACTATGTACTTGCAGTTTGTTTGGTTTGGCCACCACATCCACCTTTAATGAAAACCTTGATTTGTTGCGTACTTATAAGCTCATTCCGTAAGGACTTTATTGCTAACTCGGTGTGGAATGATTTCTGGCCATTCGACTACCTCCCACAGCCTTACACCTGGCACTCTTTTCATCGTCGATCGGTTCTTGATCCTACGGTGATAAAAAACTAGGGTTCGATAATGACCTTGAAACCATAACTGTTTCCATACCTCATTGTTGCGCTCCAGTCGTAGGTTCTGGAGGTGATTTCTGCTCATCCAGGGCTATGACAGGTTTTCGACAGTTTACCCCATGGCGTTCAGTGGAATGGCGATCCCGAGGCAACTATTCCCTGCTACAAGTATTCGTATTTCCCCCATAAACTTCCTTATGGTGTTTATGCAAAAGTTTCATTCCGCCACTTCCAGTCGATTGGGAGGTCTGTTCAATTTTCAACAATTATTATTTTATTTATTTTCTTTTTCCTCCGGAAGCTACCTCAAATGGGTTTTACCTACAGTTTTCTTCTCTTTTGTGGCACCCTATTGTACTTCACAGAGCAAGTCCTTGCTCTACCTTGGCTTCCGTCTCTCCCTGAATTGTTACAGGTAATTTCTCTACTTGGGCAGTCACTGCAGGTTTCACATTTGTATTAATGAGTATGGGGTTTACAACCCTGGTTCCTTTCTTCAAGGTTTTGCTAAGATTTTACTAACAAATGTTTCATTTCGCTGATAGTTACTGATCTCTTCGTCCTATCCCTTTCAGAACTCTTGGCTATTTTTTGGGGTCTCGTCTGCAAGGAGTAAAGCTTAACTCCTGCATCTATCTACAAGTACCTTTCGCCCGAATTTCCTTGGTTCATGAAATTGGTTGTTGGGGTTTGCCCAAGTCATGAACTGCAGCCTTGTTCCCGCCGTCGACTGTTGTCGTTAATGTAAATCTAGAATGAGGCTTTAGCTTCGGTTCGCAGCTTTGGTCGAATAGAGTTTTCATGGCTCCACCGTTCTAGGAGGGTTTCATCTCCAGATTTTCTACTATTTAAGAAATGCCGTGTATATTTTGTTACAGTGAATCGACGGGCTGGCTCCCGTGCTCTCTTTTTCTTCATTTTATTGTAGTAGGCCTCAGTGGTTTAAATGGTTCCTCTACTTTGCTATGTGGTTTTAATTAAATGGATAAATTGCAAACATATGGAGTTCTCTCCGGTCTTCTCTATTTTCTAGTATCTATAAGAAGGGGAAAAGATGTTGAGTCGTATTTCTGTTGCAACTAATTTATGGGAGTACTATAGTGTACCGTAAAACTCTTAGTGGCAGGGTTCCATAGTTTTCTTGATGACAGTCCTGTCATAGTTTATAGATTACATTTTTTCCTTTATTTGTTATGGTGTTCTGTACATTTATACTTATGAGGGTTCATGGTTTCAGGCGGATAATTCTCTTATTATTTGCTGTAACATTTCCTTGAACTTTTATGCTTCATGCCTCTGTTAATTTGTTTGGAATCTATGCCGAACCGCTGCTCCTTGGTAAAGCCCGAGTTAATCTATAGTAATTTCTCAGGAAAGTTTGCACTACATGGTTATGCGCTTGTCTACACAATACTTAATTAGTTCTTTTTCTTTATACGAATCTCCACTCACTTCTGGCACAAGAAATCTAGTTTTTTCAATACTATTACAGTTTTTGTACATAGCAGGATTAACTAGCTGCTTCTTTTGTAAATCACCAGAACAAACAAAACGATAAATACTACTGCATTTATACTTTTCTCATGGAAGACCCACTTAGCATAGGCACCCTTGATTATAATAGAAACAACCTTTATTATGCGTTACTACCTTTTAAGAAAAGAAGGAAAAAAAACTCTAAATGCATCTTACTCGTCTGAATTTCAAATCCGACTGATGGTATGTGTTGCCTCCCTTCCACGAATTGGGGCAATTACGTCCCACAATTCCCCCTGTGCTTCAAGACCGGGTCTTTGTTGAACTCAGAGTTCTGGAGGAGAAACTCGGGACAATCCAGTCCAATTCTCCAACTCCAGTGAAACAGTAGTTCTGGAGGAGAACTCGGGACAATTAGGTCCAATTCTCCAACTCTAGAGGACAATCTGTTCTGAAATATTTCCTTTCAGAATGACAGAATTCCCTTTTCTCACACAAACAGAACCCCAAACTCTCCTTGGAATTCCTTATTTATTCCAGAGTTTCTTTGGTAACTGTGGAAACTGCTTTTCTGTTCAACTGACTCCAGATCTTGATTTACTTTTACCATCCATTTTTACTCATGAAACTAATTTTCACAAGAAATCTTTTATTCAATATCAAAAATTTATTATGTTCAAATATTCCAATTGAAAATAAAACAACAGTCATCATTAATCCACAATTAATAAAAGTCTAACCATTTTTCAGCTAAGAGAGTGGTTACAA
>JAXQQM020074256.1:0-124739 GCA_034641835.2 Pinus albicaulis
ACCAGAGGTGATACGTCATCACATGCGCCTGGGGATCTTCCCCAGTGGAGTCGCCAATTGTTGAGGAGGTAAATCCCCTCTGCGGACAGAGGCGATCCCTACTAGCCCAGCAGGGGTCTAGCAACAATCAAACAATGTTATGACGCAAGCTCCTAGTTACGAATGAAAGACTTGGGATAGAAGCCTACCTGGATTCCAATGCCACGATCTGAAGAAGAAGTGTCCCCGTTCCTCGGCCTCGGCAGATCACAATCCCTCCACGATCTCCACGGATGAACACCTGCACATGGAAGAAACGAACAGATACAAGCGTAGAAACCAGCATACGTAACTAAACATCAGTCAGAAAGGACGTTACTCGCATTAACATGATGGAAAACAGAGTGGAACCATAATCATAATCATCTATTAAATAACCAGCGAAGAGAGATTACAACCAAGTTCTGACGTCGCGATCTCCTTCGGACGGGTCTCCAGTCGTCCACGTCTCGCAAAGCTCGCCAAGGAAAGGGAAAACCTCTCCAGAGTCTCGTGACAATGGTCTCCTTACTTGAGTCGGCCTTAAGGGAAAGAGAGGATTCTTTACAGCACAAAGGCTCTTGGGAATATGGAGATACAAAGCTTAGGCACTTCAAGACCAGCTTGCCATGGATTTGAGCAGGCTTTTATAGATGGGGAAGGAGGGAGTTGGGATCCCTATTATTATGGGATTGGCCCTATCAACAAGGAAGGTTCCAGGGGAGGTGGAAAAACCACTTCCCTTCCATAGAACTCCCGCAGCCAAACCTCCCAACTCAAGATAGGCAATGGTTTCTGAGTTTGTTGGAACTCAACTTCCGCCATCTTTATTTAAAAAGCAGTCCCTAAATTGGGTGGCGCGACTACTGCTCTATGACAGAGCGCCAGTTGGCGCGACCTCTTTGCAGGATTTTCCCCATTGGCGCGAGTACTGAACTGCCTGCCCGCGCCAATGCAAAAAGGGATGTTTTTCATGATTTTTGCAAAGAGATGTCTCAAGGGAAAATGAGGCTCATGCTTAGAGGAATGCATTGATGATGTTTTCAAGGCATGACAATGTTCACAGGTCACAAAATGGGTCCTCCATTGTGCGGGACGGGGAATGGTAAGGACGGTGACAAATTACTGTGTAACACCCCCCATCCCTCCATCCACACAAATTGGAGGTTATAATGATTAGTGTGAAGCAATTATACAATTTTTGATCCTTCGTGTCATATCTGGTTCTACCATTGACATGAAAAGCTTTGTCGAGGCTCACAAATAGACCATATACTGGCCGAGCAACAACTAGTTATTGTTAGCGACTCTAGTGGTAGAGCGGATAATATGCCCTCAGCAGAATTTTCTTGAGAAGAGGTTACAAGCATTTTTTATCAGGTTTTCTCTCTTTATGTTGTAGATTTTCTTGATTGTTCCTGTTTCACTTGTAGTTGTCTTCTTATTTTTCTCACTAAAATAACTAAAATGAAACATTTGTTGCATTATCAAGCATAAAGGTTGATGTGTTTATGTGAGTGGGAACCTCAATTGCTCGCAAATGTGGTAGACTCTGAAGAGCATTCAACTCAGTCAACAAGAAATGCATGTTATGATGGTCCAGGTCAGGGTCAATTTCATCTAGAATGTGAGCTAGGCCCAAGCATGTCGTTGTTTTCAAGGTCAATATAGCCTTAAATGAGAGACATCAAAAAGAAAAATATTTCCACATTTGAATCTCAACACAATATTTCAACATAATTTTTATATTATTAGATTATGCGGAGCGAATATTAGGCTCTGGGATTTTGTTACAGCCCCTCGTCCATCTCGTGTTCTTTCTAGTGGGAATGATCTTCCAGAGACGAGAAAAATGTTAGTACTTACACATGGGGTAGGCACAGTGAGTGGAATTGGATGATGGTATGCTATTGATTCAAGGGATAGGGAAAATTTGAAGGTCGAGATGAAGCATAGGAAGCTGCAACTACAGCTGATGGAAAATCACACTCAAATGTAGGTACGTACTTGAAGCTGACAATAGATTCCGAGCCACCTCCGACACATTTCAACACTCTTGCTATTGTATCACCCTTGAAATATCCTATAGAAGACATGGATCCAATGTTAGGGAAACCTGCTGGAAGTGAAGTTGGAGATCATGCAACATCATATGAGTCACGAGGTCATCGGGCTCACAAATGTAGTATGGATGAAGGAGGAAGTAAAATGGATATGCTGGCAATCATGGTCCAACGTGTTGATAGTGTACAAGGAACTATGGTTGATCACAATGCCGATGAAGTCAATGATTGAAGTTAGTATTCTGGTGGAATATCAAAGTGCACACGGACAATAGAGATCTTGTATGTACATCGAGCATCCTATGACAAAGAATTTTCATACACTGGTCCCAGCCATTCAAAAACACTTGAATTGGACATTGAAGTAGATGGTCTCCAGGGATAATTTTAAGGATGGAAAATTATCTTGAAGTTTAAAAAATTGGCGAATCTCACTAGTCCCTAATATGCAAACTATAAATTTTTTATTGATGTATTTGAAAAATTATTCCAATTTATAATGATATTATATATGTTGTATATATAATGTTGGCAATTTTAAATATAAAATAATTTTATATTGTAAAATTTGGGTGAATCATTTTTATAAAAAATGGAAATTGGCGAATCTTTTTTTTGGAAAAACCATGGAAAATTAGCCCACCTGTGAATATTAGCCCCTAAAATTTTCCATGATGGTCTCAATTGTTAAAAAAAAGTGCCATGGAAGCATTCAGAAATCAGTAACCAATTAGTGGTCATTCTACAAGAGATTCAACTCATGTCTCGTCTTTTATTGCAATGAATACGTTTTATCATAGTATACAAGAGAATTCTATGGAAAGTGTAGAAAATTTCCTAGTAGATAATTATGATGATGTACATAGTCCTTCTCCCAGTATTGATAAGAATTTCGAGGTAAATGAGATGTCAGAACTGAATTTCAGTATTTAAGCACAACAGAGCACATGTCAGCAGCCTGATGTTGGACGCATCGTGGAAGAAAAAATCTTGGAGCACTAATGATGAAGGTGATGGGACATTAAATGTTGAAATTATACTTTTGAAGCACGAGGTGGGTTTAGTTTAGGAATAATTGGTTGAATTATTGGGATGGGTGCCAGCCATGAAGTTGAAATACATGGGGTTGAGGTTTCCGTTCATAGAACTAAGAGCGCAACATTGTAAGTGAAGTTGAACTAGTGGCTGAAGTAATATAAAGTCAGGGAAAAATAGGTGATTTTGTTCCTAATCATGGAATAACAGGTGAATTTGGTCCTGATGGAATAGAAAGGGAAGATGTTCATGGGGATAGTCATCATATCACGATATCTCATTTAGTGGGAAGGGTGTTTACTGGTTCTAAAATTGGGGGATCAACAGAAGGAGAGTCATGGTAAAGTGACCAAAAAAGCAGTCACACAATTCACCATGATGAGGGAAACCAACCAACAATTACACATAATGTTGTAATAGAAAGTTCTTATTATGAGGTGTCTAAAGAAGAGGTGACACATCGAGTGAAGTTCTCTATTGATGTAGGTTATATAATTCCTCGATATCCTTCTGGAGTTGTCAATGGAGTAGGTAATACACACACACACACACACACACACACACACACACACACACACACACACACACACATATATAGTTTGCAGTATGTCTGATGTTCATTCTAGTAGGAACATGACTAACACCTTATATTGAGTGTGTTTTTCTCATATTTTAATATTTGGGAATTGGGTGGTTCTAGGTGGGCCGAAGATGTGATATGTCAATAGTAGATAACTGAAATGGTCTACACATGGGATTTTTATGATTTTCATAATGGTCAGTTTTATTCTAGAAATTAGATGGAATAATTTAGAGGTGCATTGTGGCTCTTCTACTGATCTCATGTGCTTCCTTGAATTATGTCGTATTTTCTTTAGCATTAGGGCATGAGAGCTAATGTGTAAACTAGAATTCACCATCTCTATAAAATATGATTTTTATTTTGCAAAAAAATACTTATGCTTTGATTTTGCTTTGATATCATCTAGGATTGAAATATAGGTTTGACAATGCCAAAAATCCATGGAATAAATAAGTATACACCTTCAAGAATAGTAAGAAGTGACTCCACAAGTTTTCCCTACAAGTATATGTTCCAAATTTAGTAGTATGACTAAGTAATGTACCGCCTTCCCTTTGCAAGTGTGAAAAGGAACCCAATGAAGTAGGGTGCCCAAGCTATTAACCTTAATTTGGATTAATTAGATTCATTTAACCATTGAACAATTAAATCAAACTCAATATGTGTTTACAAAGGTTATGCTAAAATATGGCCATAATTCCCTTCCAAGGACTAATTAGTCACCAACAAATTAAATCACTATGAGCAAGTGTGCCAAAGAAGGGTGCACTTTAATAAATTTTTGTTCATGATACCATGTAGATAAAAGATGTTCTTCATAGAAAAACTATCATGATAAAAAAGAAACATAAAGCCCATCTTAAGATGCACCACTACCAAGGGATTATTACATCAAAAGTAGATTGCAATTTTTGAAAGTTGACCTTTGATCCTGAAACTTCACAAAAGATGTCAAGGGAAATCTTCTAGCTATTTGCTTATGCTCGGAATTGTATCATGAAAAAATGATTTGTGGTTTACCTTCAATTTTTTGGCTACTATATGCCTTTCCTTGTAGGATTCTTTCTTCTTGGATCCATATCAAGATGTTAGAAAGGTCCTGTGTTGATCAAATGAAAAGAATTGATACAAGCTGACAACCTTGTTTGACTTCTCTTTATGTGGGGTACAAATAGGTCAGAGAGCTACTAACTGGGACTGAAATGTTGGTTGAGTACCGAATTCTCTTAACCAAATTGAGATTATGCTAATATATGTTGTTCAACTAAAGGATTGAAATTAGGTAGTGTCAGCTTATCTCATGACAAGCCTTTTCCATGTCAATTTCTAGGAACATGGAGGCTAGTGTCTAGGTTTTGATGGTATGAAGTGCATCTCTAGTGATTGTGATTTTTTCCATTATATTCCTTCCAATGAAATTTTTTTTTATGAACAAAGACCATCATATACATAAAATAAGAGAGCTTTAATGATAAGTAGTAAGTTCTTAGAAAGTATTCTTTGTAGCTGACATTGTAAATTGAAATTGTACCTTGATTTCATGTTTCATATGAGGCCCTTCATCTATGTTCTATGGCCACAAAAGTGGCATTTATTGAAGGATCTGTATTCACCCATGTTTAATTTCAGACATTATGTTTTGGGAAAAAGTATCTATATGATTTGATAGCATGTTAAATAACTCAGTGGTCAGATTATCCACACTGCAAGACTTGTCATGTGGGAACTGGATGACTTGACCACTTCTAGTGATGGGTCTGCTTCCAAGATCATTATGACATCCCACTATCAAATAGGATAACGTTTTACCCTCCATGAACATATAATATAGATTAATAATTGTATACATGGATCTTGTTAAAATATTGATAGAGACACCTCTGTTACTAGGTATGCCAATTTTCAGGGTAAATTTTCAACCTTCAAATCTTCTAAAGAGGTTAAATTTACCAGAAATTTGTTAACTTTTTAGATTGAATTTGGAAGAAATGTAAATTCACTACATATACTATATACACTTCATGGAACTTTACTGCATGAAATCATTCATTTCTTTATTTTTGACCTTTTTGGATGGGAGATAAGTGCTAGGGAGTTAAAGAGTGATCTGTGAAATATATAGTACACATATTGTGCAAGAATAAGCTGCAAAAAACATTGGAATGTGTATAAGCTTCTGAAATGGGAATGATTGAAAACATGACCTCCCAAATGGGTATGTGGGAGAAACATGTTATATAAAAAATAAAAAATACACATATAATATATTATCTCTTAAGAAAATATGAAATAAAATAAGAATGATATTCATAAATTACATTTTAGGAGTCCCATGTCTATATTAATCCTCGTAGAATGATTACATTATGGAAAATTCCATGGCTTGGTGGCCTTGACTAATTCCAATCCTAGACCCTCATAATGTTACATGAGAAACTCCAGTGGAATGGCTACAATCATGCCAATCCTGAAATCCTGACATTTTCCTTTATCTTACATTTTCTATCCTTTTACTTTAAGAAAAATTTAATATTACCATTAATTACCAAGGTGATGAATTCTACAAAGCTCAATCCCTTATTGTTGTTTTTCACGGACAAGGTGATATTTTTCTATAAGTCCCATGCCCCTCTTGCACACTGAGATGGGCTCAGGAACTAACAAATTTTTTTTGAAATGCCTTAATAACATCATTGGTCAAACTGTATGTTTGTTCATACTGCATGGCATTTCCATATTTGGAAATGCTTGAAATATGGGTATTATACATGTATGTTGCATGCTACTGTATAGTGACACGGAACTGTGGAATGGTGAGATGTTTTCATGATTAGGCTAAGAGCTGAGTTTCTGAGCTTTAAAAAAGGCTACTATCCTTCTCATGCTGAGCCTCTGTTATTTTTGTACTAAATTAGGAATTAAAAATTGTGATCGCTCTTTTAGGTATGAGAATAGATTTCATTGTAGCCCAAGCAAGATGGTTTTCCAACAACCTCATGTATGTGTACTTGTAAGTTTTATGCATAAAAAAATGGAGAAAAAAATATTTAAAGGATGTTCATACTAGCCCTTAGTGCACCAACATATGATGTTGATGAATGCGTAGTAACAACAGTACCATGCTGGCAACAAAAAGGACAAGGAAAGAAAATGAAAGTACTCTTAAAGAAACAACACAATACCAAAATTTTCATTGTTAATCTGCAATAAAATATTGTCAATTCTCATGTTTAGAATCTTTTATTAGAGAGCTATGATCATATCTTATTTTAATTGGAATGTATACTGGGTTCTATGTATAAAGGGAATATCCTAATTTATTTTTCAAATTAAATATGGTCCTAGATATATCAAAGGTATGTTATTTCTGAAGAAGGCCATATACAACTATGTATTTTATTTGGATAGGGAAAATATTTTTTGAAGGAGGAGGGATGCGATGTTTATGGACAAAGATTTGACTCTGATCAATTATCTATTACAGGCTGAGATTTGGAGTGAGGAATTGTCTAGGTGACTATTTGTGGGTATTGTTGGGTCTTCGTAGTTTGCAAGATTGGCAAGTACAAATGCTGCAGAGCCTACATCAAAACCACTTTGGAATCTGAGGACCTATCCATCCTAGATTTAGAGAGAGATATCTCTATGTATGAGTTCAAATATATGATCTTTAAGACTTCAAGTATGATTTTAGGCTAGTTATGAGGAACAAAGTTTTTTTTTTGTTTTGGTTGGGAAAGGATATAATGAAGATGAAGGAAGTCTGTATAAAGGGTGAAGGTGTAAGTAAGTGAAATAATGTTTCAGCTGATAAGATAGGCAAGGAGCAACATCAATCCATTGGGCTATGGATTCATAAGAGGATTTAATTGCACAACAAGGTTCAAGAGTGGTCCATGGGGCAAGTCATCTATGTCAAAGGATCTCTTTAAGTTGATTTTATGGAATGAAACAATAAGAAATGGAGTGAGGGAAATCAAATAGATGAGGGAACAAAGGACAACCTAAAATCAAGTAAGTACTTTGAAACTAGCTTGCTTTTGATATGCACTTAAGGGAAAAACACAAAAGTAACCTAAGATCAGGTAAGTGCTTTGAAACTAGCCTGCTTTTGATGTACTTTCAAGAGAAAACACTTAAAAACATAGAATAACTTAAGATCAAGTAAAGAATTTTAACTTAGCCTGCTTTCAGCATATTCTCAAAGAAAACATTCATGATAAACATAAAAAGTAGTTTAAGATCAGGTAAGTACTTTTAAACTAGCCTGCTTTCAACGTACTCTTAAGGGAACTTTTCAAAGAAACTGTTGGAGAAGGAACTAGAGGACAAGGCTTGTTGAGAATGCAGCAAGATGATGGAGCTTAGTGAAATGAAGTCGCCTTCACTAAGTGGGCCCGCAGGCAAATTCTGGCGCAAAGTCTATTTTTAGACTATGTCTATTTTTAGACATACGGAGCATAATTTGGGAATTCTACTTGGAGATTCTTGAAGTATGCGACATGTCGGTAAAAATAGATGAGACCCTAATTTTTAGGACCCCGTAGCTATTTTTAGATCGATCTCCTAAAAAATATGGAAGTCAAATATTATTTACCCTTAATAATATTTTTGACTATAAACAAGTAGTTTACTCTCTCGGGCGCACTTCGGCTTGAGTCATGGAGGTGGCTCATGCAAGCGACACAAGGAATCACATGGTTCTAGGGTTTGATGGCATCTTGCATGGTTTACTTCGAGTTAGACTTCGATGGCGAGAGTTTTGGAGGAGTTAACGGGACAAGTAGTGGAGTTATGTTCTGTTTATTTTAGTTGAACTAGTTGGGATTAGTTAAACTAACTAATCAACTAGATATGAGTGGAGTAAATTAAATAATATTTAATTTACTAAATATTAACTCATTAGTCAACTCAAGAACACTTCAGTTCACTACGATGCATGATCGGGCTCAGTGGAGACCGAGTAGAAAGAGATAGATGAAAGGGTAGAGTTAGCTATCAGTTGTGACTATATCGTTGCTATTTGCAACACATAGATAGAGTGGAGTAGTTATGAGTATTGCAAAGTTTAGGCTGGTGGTTTATCTATATAAGGAGGCCATCACCTAGCATTAAAATACGAAATCAAGGTTGGCTATCAAGTGGCTAAGGGATTGGAGCAAGTGATTTGCTAGATCTAGTTTGGATAGTGTGTAGCATGGGAGGTAGTGCATGAGAGCTTGTGAAGAGTTTTGTACTATGATTGTTACATGATTTCTCCATTATAATATACACAATAGCTGGGGGTTTTTCAGCTATAGGCTTTCCCCATACATACTGAGCTAATGTGTGATTGATTTGATGTGCGATTGCTTCTATATTATTTCCGCATGTGACAATTAATTGTGGAAGAAGGTTATGTGTTATGCATGCACTGAAATTATGTATGATCGGGGTTAATCTTCATTGAATAAGTGATTTATTCAGCTAATTTCTACATGGTATCGGAGCGAAGTTAATTGTCGAAGTCTATTACTGTGATTGCAAACTTATTTCCTCGGACAGTAGTCACATGCGGGCTGTGTAGCCTCCGAATATTCATCCTTCTTTAGTAAGGTGAAAGATCTCGGTGAATGCCCTTTGCGATCAATCTCCCGATTTGGAAATAATTTGTTTTCGAAGTATACATCGAAGCGATAGAGCTTTGAGTTTGGAATTCGAAATTTTTGCGGGAAGTGTTGATTTTCTTGGTGCCGGTGTTGAAAGATGTCTTCTTTCAATGGTTTTGCGGCTCGAATATGCCTTTGCAAGCGCGCTCAGAACTTGGAGTGTTGCATGGAAGGATCGAATGGAAGCAAAGTGGTTAGAAGACAATGGTCAGTCTCAAGGAGTTCTGTGGATGCGGATGTCCCAAAGCTCCACCGATGCAGCTTTCTTTGGTCGATGCATGGCAAAAGAAGATCGCGAAATGTCGAAGGATCTCGTATGGAGGGCGTCAAGGATCATATTGTATCCAGCTCTTGCATGGAAAGCGCTACATCCATATTTAATGTGCGGGAAAGTCTGACAGATCTATTCTTTGTAAGAAGAGCAACCAAAGGAAGTCGGTGCTCAAAGATAAGTCTCAGAACATCAAGATGGAGAAGGGGCGACGTGATCGCCGAATACACTCACTGAAGTTCACTGCAGTAGATGAGCCGGGAAGCGGTGTGGGGGTGGTCACAAGCTGCTTCACCGATTGCATGCTTAGTTTCAAGTATGCCGGGATCGGTGTGGTTCTTGACAGCCAAAGGCCATTTCATATGACGGGAGATCGTGAGTTGTTCTCGGATCGGAGAACAAAGATTTGGGTGTGCACATCGAGATGGGCGATGATGGTAGATACAAGAAGTGATCAGCATCGGTACATCGCGATCCTTCTGCAGGGGAGTCTCGTAAACCCTTGTCTTAAAGGATGTCATGCATGTACTGATTGAAGAAGAACCCGATTTCAGTAGCGATGTTGGAGGATAAGGGTTATGATGTGGTCTTCAGCGAAGGAAAAGCTGCCTCACAGTGAAGACTACCGGAGAGACCCGAAGATAGGGGTTCGAACTCGTAACCTTTATCGGCCGTGTGTAGATGATCACTGGCATATGCCTATGGCATGCAAGGCCGGAGATGTGGTGAGCTAGGATGAGATGAGGGCGAACTACATGGCACAGGAGATTGGGCCATCTTCACCATGGAGCTTTGAAGATTTCGCAAGATGTGATTTCATTGACTTCCTAAGGGCACTCTTGCTGGGCGATCGTATCGAGCGTAGGGGTGTACTTTTAGGAAAGTATGTGAAAGCCACCTTTCACGAGAAGGATAGTCGCGCCCACGCACGATCCTTTCGAGAGAGTCTCACACGTACGTGTGTGGTCCTTTCGCTGTTTCGACGAGCACTGTGTATTATGTGATCTTTGAGTTGATGATTTCTCTCAGTCGAAAGCTCGGATCTTCTTCATGTCGAAGAAGAGCGATACATTCGCCGAAGTTCCGTGAGTTTAAAGCACGGTCGAGAAGGAGTCTGGGAAGAAGGTGATTGCTCTAAGGAGTGAGTTAACGGTGGTGAATTCATCTCGCTGAATTCAAGGAGTTCTCGTGCAACGCTGCAAGGGATTCGAGGAGAGCTCTCATCGCGACCCCATAACCCACAAAGCAGTAATCCGGTGGCTGAGCGGAAGAACAAACGATCGATGCCGCACGGCGTATGTTGCATGATCAGTGGCCTACCCCTTCACATTCGTGCTCGCAGGCATGCACATACAGATAGCTAGATGCAGTAACCGTTGTCCCCACAAGGTTCTTGGCATGAGTACACCCAGAGGAGGCTTCATTCTCGCGTAAGAGGCCTCGATATTTCCATTTCGCAGATTTTCTGGATCTCCCTGTCTACATGCATGTGACGAAGGATGCAAGAAGGAAGCCGGATCCAACCGCCGAAGTTGGAATATTTGTGGGGTACTCTGATACACCTCACAACTATCGGGTGATATGCTGCACGGACGATCGCAAGTTGAGCGACAGGATATAAAATTTCGGGAGGAGAAAGCCATGCGGTGTTCGCTTGAGAGGGAGCTACACTTGCATGCGGATGAGGAGCCGTTAGTTCCTAAGAGGAGCTTCGGATGTGGATCAGCCACAAGAGGAGGTTCGGGAGGTGGAAGAAACCACCCGAGCGCGCGCCAACCATCGGAGGGGCGCATGCGCACTCACGTAGGCCGAGCGATCGGCTCAGGGATGCGAGAGAAGGTTGTAGGACCACCTACAAACGACGCAGAGCAGAGACAATCCATGGATCGGCACTACTTGGATACATGGCTCTTATGAGTCAATGTGTTTCAGGATGCAGCCATCCTCTTTTGAGGAAGTCGTGGAGGAACCCGCATGGGTTGATGCCATGATCGAAGAATATGATTCGATCATCGTGGGAACAAAGTGCATGGGAGATTGTCCCAAGACAGGGTTGGGAAAAATCGGGCTTGTAGGTTCGCGATGGATCTACAAGGTGAAGCAGCGACGACGGGAGTGTGGAGAAGTACAAGGCGCAGATTTGTCGCTCGTGGCTTCTCACGGATCGAGGGGATTGACTATGAGGAGACTTTTGCACCTGTCGCAAGGTACTCTTCCATACGCACGATCCTTGCTCTCTCGCACGTGCATGGGGTGGCACATTCATCGGATGGATGTGAAGACCGCGTTCCTCAATGGAGTTATTGAGGAAGAGGTGTACATAGAGCAACTCGAAGGTTTTGAGATCTTCGACGAAGTGAGTCGCATGTGTCTTGCGACTCAGAGAGCACCGTATCGGCTCGAAGCAAGCACCTGCGTGCTTGGTACACTCAGGATAGACAGACCCATTTCACGGGCTTGGATTCTCCAAGAGTGAGGCTGGATCCAAACTGTACCCGAGATTGTGGTGGAGGGGAAGTCGTTGATCATCGCATCTTGTATGTAGATGATCTGATTTTGATCTGACGACGAGCGGTTGATACTTTCATGCAAGGAGGATCTTGCACGAGTTTGAGATGAAGGACTCGGGCATCCTTCATTATTTCCGGGATTGGAGATTTGGCGCGCATAGTGGAGGACGTTGTTTGTTTCTCGAGCAAGTATGCCTGGGAGATTCTCGAGAGGTTCAACATGCAAGGTCGCAAGCTCTGATGATACCCCTCTCCCTGGGAGGATGGAGGAAGGGAGATGCTACTTCGGAGGAGGTAGTGGATGCCAGCGTCTATCGACAGCATTTGGTGGGGTCGTTGATGTATCTGGTCAATACTCGACCCGATATATGCTATGCAGTTAACCAGCTTTCGCAAGCTATGGTTAAGCCTACCAAGCTCTTTTGGAAGGCGGGCAGGCATGTATTGCGCTATATCAGAGGCACATCGGGATATGGTCTATGGTACAGACAGGAGGATGGAGTGAAACTTTCTGGTTTCACTGATGCAGATTGGGCAGGGAGCCCAACAGACCGGAAGAGCACTTCTGAGAGTTTCGACATTGGGTCGTGGCCGGTTTCTGGGTACGGCGGAGACGGTCCCAGTGGCACTCGATTCGACGGGGCGAGTACATGGCAGCTAGCTTGGCTGCATGCGAGGCTATTTGGATGAGGAAGATCCTCGTTGGATTGTTCGGGTTGCATTTGGATCCTACAGTGATTTATTGTGATAACCAGAGCTACATCAAGCTCTCAGCTAATCTGGTATTTCATGATAGGTCTCTATGGTACAGACAGGAGGATGGAGTGAAGCTTTGCGGTTTCCTTGCTTGATGCGGTGGGCGGGGAGTCAACGAGACGGAAGAACATACGGAGGAGTTTCGGCATTAGTCGAAACGACGATTTCTGATACGACGGGAAACGAGAGATCGTAGCACTCGATTCAATGATAAATTACATGGCAGCTAGCTTGGCTGCATGCGAGGCTATTTGGATGAGGAATATCCTCGCAGGATTGTTCAGGTTGCATTTGGAGCCTACAGTGATCTACTGTGATAACCAGAGCTGCATCAAGCTCTCGGCTAATCCGGTATTTCATGATAGGTCCAAACATATCGACATCAGGTACCATCACATCAGAGATTGTGTTCAGCGGAGGATCATGATGCTTTCATATGTTCCCACGGAGGATCGGGATGCCGACATCCTGACGAAGGCGCTCACCAGGAGCAAGTTCGAATTCCACAGAGGCAGGATAGGGATTGCAGATAATCCATATCTTGCTGAGAGGGAGTGTTGAGAATGCGGCAAGATGATGGAGCTTAGTGAAATGAAGTCGCCTTCACTAAGTGGGCCCGCAGGCAAATTCTGGCGCAAAGTCTATTTTTAGACTATGTCTATTTTTAGACATACGGAGAATAATTTGGGAATTCTACTTGGAGATTCTTGATGGATGCGACATGTCGGTAAAAATAGATGAGACCCTAATTTTTAGGACCCAGGCTATTTTTAGACTGATCTCCTAAAAATATGGAAGTCAAATATTATTTACCCTTAATAATATTTTGACTATAAACAGCAGTTTACTCTCTTGGCGCACTTTAGTTTGAGTCATGGAGGTGGCTCATGCAACTGACACAAGGAATCACGTGGTTCCTAGGGTTTGATGGCATCTTGCATGGTTTACTTCAGTTAGACTTCAGTGGCAGAAGTTTTGGAGGAGTTAACGGGACAAGTAGTGGAGTTATGTTATGTTTGTTTTAGTTGAACTAGTTGGGATTAGTTAAACTAACTAATCAACTAGATATGAGTGGAGTAAATTAAATAATATTTAATTTACTAAATATTAACTCATTAGTCAACTCAAGAACACTTCAGTTCACTACAGTGCATGATCAGTTCAGTGAAGACCAGTGAAAGAGATAGATGAAAGGGTAGAGTTAGCTATCGGTTGTAACTATACTGTTGCTATTTGCAACACATAGATAGGTGGAGTAAGCTATGAGTATTGCAAAGTTTAGGCTGGTGGTTTATCTATATAAAGAGGCCATCACCTAGCATTAAAATACGAAATCAAGGTTGGCTATCAAGTGGCTAAGGATTGGAGCAAGTGATTTGCTAGATCTAGCTTGATAGTGTGTAGCATGGGAGGTAGTGCATGAGAGCTTGTGAAGAGTTTGTGTACTATGATTGTTACATGATTTCTCCATTATAATATACACAATAGCTGGGGGGTTTTCAGCTATAGGCTTTCCCCATACATACTGAGTTAATGTGTGATTGAATTGATGTGAGATTGCTTCTATATTATTTCCGCATGTGACAATTAATTGTGGAAGAAGGTTATGTGTTATGCATGCAATTCGAAATTGATGTATGATCGGGTTAATCTTCATTGAATAAGTGATTTATTCAGCTAATTTCTACAAGGCTAGCCATAGACTTCTCTAGCTCAATCTTTAATTGGCAGACTTATCAAGAACATTCAAAGACAATATCTCAAGTTGTACTCAGGAAAAATGGGCTTACCAAAAATTCACTAGTTATACTCTATTGAATTACCTTCAAAACACATTTAGAAGAAAACATAAAGGATAAATATTTATCAGTGAGATTTAGGGTACTTCAGAAGTAAATCCTAATCTATGTTTGTTGTTCTTTATCGGAGAAAAGTGGATAGAATGGAAACAATAAGAAATTAACAATTTACAATGAGAAACACATCACCATTGACATAGACCAGGATCCCATAAATCAACTATTTGTATTTGATGTTCAAACCAGTTACAATATTCAAGTCCAGTGGGTCTTTACAGCTTCAAGCTTCTCATCTTAGCTTATGTGTCTTCAATTACAAAACAGAGCTACAACAGCTTCAAGAGCTATTTACATACAACAAATATCCAGAGAGCAACCCCTATACTGTCTTCTATAGAAGTATTTATAGAAGAATGAGGAGGTGGAGTGTAAGAAGGGTCTATTTGTTCAATTAATACAGAGTAAGTGCTTCTCGGCCTTTGCAGGGCCAAATGGAGAATTTTTCTGAGTTTTGTACTCTGTTAATTGAATTCTGTGTTAATTTTCCTCGACTTGAGTCACTTTTGTTGACTTGGAGGGTTTTTGGTAGGTTGGCAGTTAATGCTGAGTTGTATTTAGAAATATCTCTGACTATGTAATTAATATGCACTCTTTTTGGTGAATTCAGCTTGCAGGTGGCATTCTGAGGAGTAATAGCCTCAATGATGTGGCATTTTAGAGGCTTTCTTGACTGATCTATCTCTTTAACTCCTTGATAACTGATATTAATCTTTTAATTTGTGCTTTAAGTCTCTTTCTGATCATCTTTGGGCTTTTGTCCTTCTCGCTGACTAGATTAACCTTTAATCCCTTGTTTTAACTGTGCTTTTGACTATTAATCCTTTGTCTCTATGCATATCCCTTCTTTTCTATGAATAGGTATCTGGGTGTGCTGAGGGTTTCATTTGTTTTATCAGTTTTAATGGAGTGTTGATAAACATCCATAAACCCCGTAAACCTCCTTTTACACTTTAAGGCCCAAGGATCGTCATCTCGAGGGGTTTCCGCTACTGAGCTAGCTGTGGGGGAATTTTCAATGCTTAATCCACCTTTAAAAATGTGCAACATAAACAAATAATTAAATAAAATCCTGCGGTGTTGGATAAACTGCTTATAGAGGCTGGTGGAGGGCAGAAAGAGAAGTGAGGAGGGGAAAATGCATGCAGAGGAGGTTCTATGGGAAAAACCTGCGAAAACAGGTTTAATTTTGAATATTGGAGTGAAAATGCGGATTGGTGGTGTTTGAAATACCACAGGTGGTTTTCGTGCAATGTTGGAGTGGTAAATGGTTTTGGCTGAATCGAATGTGACCCAGTTGTACTATGCCGCGTGGCTTTTTTGATACCGCCGGTATCACGTGAAATTTGAGAGTTAAACCCCAGATAGAGAAAGTGCACGATATGGAATGCACACTGTCGGATGAGGGGGAGGAGATCTGATGGTGCAGGTTGGGCACGATGAACAAGTTGCACGGCGAGAGTTTGAAGTGGAGGACAGGTGTCGGGGTGTGATAGGGCGGGTCCTTTGCACAGTGGATGGTAGGCCCTGAAGAGTTGGGTTATCGGGGTGAATGAGAGCCATTAGATCTTATGGATCTATGGTGTAGATCTCATTGGGGTATTGTTATAGGAGCGGGCAATATACAAATAAAAAGGCATGTTTTGAATGAAAATGCCGATGCGATGGGGGCTTAGCGCAGGGGATGGGGAACGGTCTCGTGGAGGGAGAAGGTGACCAGGGGTTGAGGAGGGGAGAGCTTATCACATCGGCATATCGTTGTGGAGGGGAAAAGAAAAGGGGAAGGGATAAGTCGATGGAGTGATGTGATGAGGGCTAAGGTTAGGCTCGGGACATGGTCCTATGTAGCAATATATGACCAGGGGATTTTAAGGGAGAAGGGGCTTATCGCATCGATGGGGGGGAAAGGGAAGCGAAGTTATGAACATGTGACAACGCCGATGCGATATAAAATGATGCGATGCGATGATTTCTTGCACAAGGTCATGGGTGTTAGTCATATGAAGCAGAAGATTAAGCACTGGGGGGTTTTAACATCACATCGATGGAAAATTTTTTACATAGGAAAAAGGTTGCGAGGAAAGAGAAAAGGCCGATGCCGATGGGCTTAGCGGTTTGGTCATGGGTGCATGGTCTTACGCAGAAAAGGGGTCAGGACTTGGGAGAAAAAAGGGGCTTAAGGCCTTAAAAGAGCGGAAGAAGTTTTTAAACGTTTTTAATGGGTATTTTGTGGGTTTTTCAGGTTTCAGTAGAGGGAGAGGAAGGGTTTTCAAACCATAAACAAGGAGTTATATGGTTTAAAATGGATTTCTAGGGCTTTTGAGGAGAATGAAAGGAAAATTAGGAGGAGGCAAGGGGTTTTCTAGAGAAAATGGAGGATAAATAAGAGCAAAAAATAGTGAATGGAATGATGAAAATGGGGGTGTTTAGGAGACAGTTTTCAAGGGAACAACAATTTAGGAACAACAAACTTCAAGAATGTGCAGTTTTGTATGAAACAATATCTTGAAGGCTCAAGGCCTGTTTTAGCCATCATTTTCTTATGAAAAAATTTACTAATGGCTAACAGTGGCTCCACTTGGGGATGGCAGCTCCTTGGAGGTGTCAAGAATTTCAGATTTTGATCTCTGGGATGGACAGAATTGTGCCTTTATCAATGACAACCTCTTCTTTAATGATTATGCTGCTTTTAGAAAAGATGATCAGTATTTCATATCAGCAAATAAATTCTCCCAATCATTCTACCTACACAGCCTACATCCTAACATTTTTTTCTTCAGTAGGTGCATTTGGACTTGCAAACCTTGAACATCAACATTTTATTCTTTTTAAATCAGGAAGAACTAATCTAAGTCTACCCTTATTTATTCCATGAGTTCATATTAGACTGTTCAACTCATATATTCTCTACCTAAGCTACTATCTGCCAGGATTAGACTGTCTAGTAGATTTTATTCTTTATCCTCTAAAACAGAAATTTAAATACAGTCAAATCAGGATTAGAATGTCTGATTTGCTGTGGTGTCTATGGCCGTAAGAAACCAACTGATTATAGAATTTATTTGCAGAATTTCAAAACAAAAATATGAAGGCTTGCAATCTGAAAATTTAAACATCCTTCATTCTTTTTGAAGCTCTAGTTTTGATCTTTTTGAGCTGTTCTTTCCTTTTTTTCTTGGTTCATATTTCGAGCAGATTAGAACCAATTCTTCATCGATCTTCTAGGTTCAGGTTTTCAGCTTGTTTGAACCATTTTTTTTCTATCTTAATCTATTCTACTGATAATCCAAGATTGAACAGTTTAGCAAATATTTTTCACTAACCTATCAATAGAAAATTGAAATCTATTTTAACCATTATTTTTCTACATTAATATATTCTACTGATAAGCCAAGATTGAACAGTTTGGAAAATATTTTTCACTAACCTATCAGCAGAAAATTGAAATCTATTTTAGTCATGATTAGGTTGTATGACTAAAATAGCAATGTTCTTTTTGGGAGTGGAATTTAAGCTTGCACACTTTCAAATTTTCTTTTTATTTTTGGTACGAAGATGTACCTTTCTTATTTTATTTTTGCCCTCTTTTGCTTTTTCCATTGTTTTTGTATTTTTTTTTCTTTTTATAAATTGAAAGCAATGACATATACAAAGAAAAAAAGCTTTGAAACTCAAAATATCAGTTAACAAAAATCATGTTTGAGAACCCCGCCATTGACAGGACCTCCAAAATAATCATCTCCATCCAAATTTTGCAGAAAAAAATACATTTTTTACAATAGCAGATTGGATGAGATAAGGGCCCTGCCATAAGTTATCAAATTTTCCATGTTTTCCCTTATCTTCTCTTCTTGAATCCCATTTCAAAACTTTATCACCAATCTTGATGTTGTGTAACCAGCTCCAAAAATAGAAGAAAAGAGATATCAACACCTTAGAAATAAGCCACTTCGAGGGGGAAACCTCCAATACATTACATAAATGAACAATTATTGGATGATACAATTTACAAAACCCCCTTTCTATATATAGGAGTCCATGTGGCCATAATGTAATCCTAGTGGGCCACAATGTAATCCTAGCCGACCTAACAATAATAATATAAGGGAACAATAATAACAAAATGGGGTTTACAAGGGTACAATAATAACAATAAAGGGGTTACACTAATAACAATAAGGGACTATACTAGTAATATAGGGACCTAACATGCCCCTCTCCTTCAAAAAAGTGTTGTCCTCAACGCTTGAGTAGCTCTGGGTGCTTCTGTATAAAATTCTCATCCTCCCATGTAGAATCTTCGGTGGGTAAGTTCTTCCACTTGATGAGATACTCTGAAATTGATCGATTCCGTAGTTGTCGAGTTCTTGTTTCCATGACCGCTTCAGGTTCCAATATGATTTTTCCTTCCTCATCAAGTTCTGGCAATATTGTTTGAACTGGAAGATTTTCACCTATAACCTTCTTTAACCATGAAACATGGAAAATTGGATGCACTCGTGAAGAAGCAAGAAGCTCCAATTTGTATGCCATAGTACCAATATTTTGCAACACCTTGTAAGGACCATAGTACTTTGGTGATAATTTATTATCCTTCTTAGCTTGCTTGAGGGACATTTGTTTGTATGGTTGTAGCAGTAAAAATACCCAATCTCCTACATCAAAACTTCTCTCGCTACGATGTTGATCTGCCTGTTGTTTCATTCGATTTTGTGCCAAATTCAGGTTATCCTTTAAGAGTTGGAGAACTTCTTGCTGATGCTCGATGTGATCTTCCACTGCTTGAACCTTCGAAGTTTCCCTTAAAGATGATGTGATCGATGGTGGATGATATCCATAAAGTGCCATAAATGGGGTCATTTTTGCTGCAGTATGGAAGGAAGTGTTATACCACCATTCAGCGAGAGGTAACCACTTGACCCATTGTGTTTGTTTATCAGATACAAAACAACGAAGATATCCTTCCAAACATTTATTTACTATCTCGGTTTGACCATCAGATTGAGGATGATAAGATGAGCTATGAGCTAATTGAGTACCCAAACAAGAAAATAACTCCGTCCAAAAATTTCCAGTAAAAATGGGATCTCTGTCGCTCACAATAACCCTTGGGCTTCCATGTAGCTTTTGAATTCTATCATAAATGTAGTAGCAACTGTACTTGCTTTAAATGGATGAGATAATGCACAAAAGTGTGCATACTTGGTAAGTCTATCAACTACCACCATGATGACACTCTCTCCTTCGGACTTAGGTAAACCTGTGATAAAATCCATTGAAATCTCCTCCCAACGTTGACTTGGAATGGATAAAGGTTGTAGAAGTCTCGAGGTCTTAATTGTTTCCACTTTATTTTGTTGGAAAACCAAACATTCCGCCACAAACTTTTGAATATCAGATTTAAGGCCATCCCAAAAAAATTCTTTCTTCACCCTGTGGTAAGTTTTAAAAAATCCTGAGTGTCCTCCTAAAGGAGAAGTGTGCAATTCCAGAAGAATCTTTTGTTTTAGTTGGGAATTCTTACAAAGATATCAGCGATCTTTGTACCATAAGGAATCATTTTTCCAACTAAATGTATCAGATGTACTAGGATCTTGCTGCAACTTTTGAATGAGTGTCCATACATCTTTGTCCTTCTTCCATTCATCTCTTGCTTCGGTTATCCAATACGGTTGGATAATAGAAATGGCACAAAGCAATGCTTCCACCTCTTCATTCTTTCTTGAGAGTGCATCTGCAACAACATTAAGCTTTCCTTTTTGTAGATTATTTCAAAGTCATAACCCAACATCTTTGTGACCCATTTTTGCTGCTCTTCTGAAGATAGTCTTTGTTCCAAAAAGTGTTTAAGACTATCATGATCAGTTTTAACCTTGAAGTGTCTTCCCATTAGGTAAGTTTGCCATTTCTTTAGTGCATGTAGTATTGCTAACATTTCCTTCTCATAAATAGGTTTCTGTAAATACTTTCCTTTGATTGGACGACTTTTAAAAGCAATGGGTCTTCCTTCCTGCATTAAAACTGCACCAATTCCATTTCCTGAGGCATCACATTCCACAATAAAGGTTTTTGTGAAGTCTGGTGTAGCTAAGACCGGTGCTAGGCACATTGCCTCTTTAAGACGTTCAAAGGCCTTAGTTGCTTCAGGAGTCCATGAAAATGCATCTTTCTTCAAGAATGTTGTTAGAGGTGCTGCTATTCTCCCATAATTCTTAACAAACTTGCGATAATACCCTGTTAACCCGAGAAATCCTCGCAACTGCTTTATGGTTGTGGGGACTTTCCATTTCTTAATGGCTTTAATTTTGTTAGGGTCTACTTTAACACCCTCGTGAGATACAATATGACCCAGATATTCCACCTCTTGTACTCCAAAGAAACATTTGGATATTTGTGCATATAATTGTTTCTCCTGCAATAGTTTGAGCACCCTGTCAACATGTTCAACATGATCCTTCCAAGACCTGCTGTAGATTAGTATATCATCAAAAAATACTAGCACAAAATTTCTAAGGAAGGGTTTGAAAATGGAATTCATCGACCCTTGAAATGTAGAAGGTGCATTGGTAAGGCCAAAAGGCATGACCAAAAATTCATAATGACCCTCATGAGTTCGAAATGCTGTTTTTGGAATATCTTGAGTCTTCATTCTAATTTGATGATATCCTGAATGAAGATCCAACTTGGTAAAATAAATTGCTCAATGTAATTCATCCAATAATTCATCAATCACAGGAATGGGAAATTTGTCTTTAATGGTGAGCTTATTGAGCTCCCTATAATCCGGACACATTCGCCATGATCCATCCTTCTTGTGTACCAATACTATGGGAGCAGAGAAAGAACTTTGACTAGGTTGAATTATACCTGCCTCTAACATTTCTGCAATCATACGTTCAATTTCACTCTTTTGGAAGTAAGGATATCTATAAGGCCTGATGTTTGGAGGAACACTTCCGGAAATCAAATGAATAGCATGATCATGATCACGAATAGGTGGGAGTCCTTTGGGAGTTTCAAACACCTTGGAATGATTGTCCAAGACTTGTTGGAGATCTGCAGAAATAGATGATTTTGATGTTGGAACTTCTAGTGAGCATAGTTGTGCAATTACGCCTCGCTGTTCTTTCTTTAGAAGCTTTGTCATGACATTAGAGCTTATTATCCTTCCTGGCTTCCCCGCAATACCCCGTAATTCGACTTCCTTTCCTTCTGAAAAAATTTTCAAGAAAAGTTCTTGAAAATTAAAAGCTACCGTCCCCAAAGATTGTAACCATTGTACTCCCAGTACAACATCAGCACCTCCCATAGGAATGGAAAGCATTGGACTAGTCAATACATATTCCCCCATGGTTAGCTTGATATTATGGCATTTTCCAGAGTAATTTATAGTTCCTCCATTTGCAACCATCACTTGACATTCTGGTGCTGGTTATAGGAAAAAATTTAATTCCTTGGCTACCTTTCAATGAATAAAATTATGGGTGCTACCTGAATCAATCAACACTATTACCTTTTTCTTCTTGTTCATTTTCTTCTTCCTCTTCAGAATCTATGTAAAATAATTTCTTCTCAGCACACTTATGACCTTTAGTGTATTTGCTATCACAACTGTAGCAAAGCCCTTTTGCTCTTTTTTCTTCCAATTGTTGTGGTGTCAACCTTGTAGGTTGTGGAAATCTAGACGTAGCAACACTTCCTTCTTTATAGAATTGAGTGATAGGCTTCCTTGTCGCCATAATTTTACATTCAACTTTTCTTGCCAACCTGAATGCCTTCTCCAATGAATCAGGTTCCAAAACGCGAACTTCATGTTGGATGTTATCCTTTAAAGTGCCTATGAAGAGATCAATCCTGTGTTCCTCTGGAATATCAGTTACCCTTATATTCAGTTTTTGGAAGTCCTCAATGTGCTGCCCCACTAAACCCTTTTGTTTGAGATTTATCAATTGGCTAAAGAAGGTGTTGCTCTTTGTATCCTCATAATGTGCTATCATTTCCTCCGTAAGAATTGACCAAGTGACAATTTTTTTACGGGAGCAAAGCCATCGATACCATACAAATGTATTTTGTTCTAAATGTAAAGTTGCAATGCATACCTTTTTTGTGTTTTGCACGTTATGGAGATCAAAATATTGCTCCATCTGTAGTATCCATGTTACAGGATCCTTTCCATCAAACTTCCTCATATCCATTTTTTGAATATGGTGGTTCTTCCCGCCAACATTAGAGTTTATGAAATCACGATTAACATTTATTTTTTTCTCATCATGAGGTTCTTCTACTATCTTTTCACCATTAGGAAACATTTCTTGTATCGACTTGGTCAAACCTTCGATGTCTGCTTTTAGATCATTCTTCATGTTTTTCATGTTGTTTTCCATGTTGTCTTTCATGTCATCCATCTTAGCTTCCATGCCAGCTTCCATGCCATCCATCTTAGCTTCCACGCCTTTATTCAAACCATCCATCTTCTCTTCCATGCCTTTCTTCAAAACTTCCATTTCATTTTTTGTTTCTCTTTGCAAGAGTGAAATTTGTTGCACTTGCTCTTGTAATTTTGATAGATCATGTTGCAATTCTTCATCTTCATGAGTCATAGTAGACCCTTCTGAAGGCTTAATGGGTGTTGAATTATTTTTACGGGGCATATTTTAGAACCAAATACTGATATCTGTTCTACAATATTCCCTTGGAATCAATTCAAATTGATTCTTCAAACAAGACTTATGCAATTCGGAAAAAAAATACACACCTTTTTCTTGCTTTTGAGGAGCTCGATATTGAAATTGGATTATCTCTGTGATTACAGAAGTTTAGTATCTGAATTTCAGTACCAATGTATCCCTCTGAATTATCTTTCGAATTCCACAGGTCTGACATGATTTGGATTCTCCAAGACAAAGTTGTGTCCAATCTCCCACAATGACCTAATTATGGATTGGTTCAGTAGAGAGAACTTGTACGAATTGCCACGTGTCACTGTTTCATACTTTGTCTCTGAAATTGATAGCCAAGAAACCAAAGTCTGTGTACTTGTGACCACTTTTTACGACACTCCAATCTGATGCCCAGAGAGAGAGTTATTGAACTTTTCCCACGATCACCTCTTTGAGATGAAATTCAGGAGCCTGAAAAAGCACTACCTTCCAGAGATCATATCTCCAAAAATATTGTGAACCAAGCTTTGAAATTTTTTGAATATTTTCCTCAGGATTTCAGCTTCACACCATACGAATTTAAGATTATTAACCTTCGTAGAAAAAAAATTATAGCGCAAATGCCATGATGACCTGTTTAGGAGCCTGAAAAAAGACCTAACTTCCACAGATCATATCTTCGACAATATTGCAAACCAAGCTCTGAAATTTTTAAAAAATCTTCCTCAGGATTTTGGCTTCGCACCCTAAAAATTTCAGCTTCTGAAACTTCGTAGAAAAAAATTTATAGCAAACATTCCACGATGACCTGTTTGGATCAGTGAAACCCTAGAATCCAAAGCTCTGATACCAAATGTTGTGTAACCAGCTCCAAAAATAGAAGAAAAGATATATCAACGCCTTAGAAATAAGCCACTTCAAGGGGAAAACCTCCAATACATTACATAAATGAAAAATTCTTGGATGATACAATTTACAAAACCTCCTTTCTATATATAGGAGTCCATGTGGCCATAATGTAATTTTAGTGGGCCACAATGTAATCCTAATTGACCTAACAATAATAATTTAAGGGAACAATAATAACAAAATGGGGGTTACAAGGGTACAATAATAACAATAAAGGGGTTACACTAATAAAAATAAGGGACTATACTGGTAATATAGGTACCTAACACTTGAAATCACTTGCCTTGGTTCTTTTGTCAAACAACTTCTTGATGTTTCCTTGTAGTTGCTATGGTCTGATGTATACTTCCTCTCTGGTTTGCTGTAAATGTATAGTATGGTTAATTCTTCTTGTTAAATCATCATCTTCAGACTATACTTCCTGGATTAGCTTCATGACTAGCACTCCTAAACTGGTTGGGAATACTGCATCAATTCCATAAACTAGCTGGTAGGGAGACATCCCAATTGACTTTTTATCTGTTAATCTGTCTGCCCATAAAGCATGTACTAGCTTATTCTTCCATGATTTCTTGTTATCTTCCAACAACGTCTTGATAATTTTTACTAGACTTTTATTTGATGATTCTGCTAGCCCATTACCTTGAGGGTAATAAATTGTGGAATGACCCAATATAATCTGATACTTGTGGCAGAATTCTACCATCTTTTTAGACCCAAATGCAGCAACATTATTAGTTATGATATTTCTAGGACAACCAAATCTAGACAGTAGATGGTTTTCAAGGAATCATATGATGACTGAGTTTGTGGCATTCCTAGATTGGATGCCTTCTATCTACTTGGCAAAATAATTTTTTGCTGTGAGGATCCATCTATGTTGGGTAGATGAGGGAGGATGGATTTCCCCAATAAAGTCTAGACCCCACTATTGAAAAGGAGCTTCAACAGTGATTGGTTGCAGAGGTAAGGGAAGAAGTTTTCTTTTGCCTTCAAATATTTGGCATTTATGACAGGCAATAATCATTTTATGGACATCTTGAAAGAGGGTGGGCCAGTAATAACTAGCTCTAAGGATTTTATTAGTAGTTTATTTCCAGTAGAGGTGGCCTCCACATTCTCCTTCATGAAACTCATGCTTGATCTTATCTGCATCATTCTAAGGAAAACATTTAAGCAATAATCCACTAGCATTTTTCCAATATAAACATTTATTCAAAATGAAGTAATTTACAACTTTCAACTTTAAAAATCTTGCCTTTGTTTTAGAAAAACCAGGAGGAACACTTAGATTGAGAAAAACATACAAAATGTCAGCATACCAAGATGAATTCAGAAAATGATCTTCGATAATTGGAGTTAAAAACTCCTCCTGTTCATCTAATGCATTAAACATGTTTATATCAAGAGCTTGAAATTTAGATTCAGCCATCAGTTTTGCTAGTCCTTGACCTTTTATGAGATTAGTGGGCTTGATTTCTAAGTCATAATCTAAAATCATAGCAATCCACTTTCCTCTTTTTCCATCTGGATCTTGGGTCAATATGTCTTTCACCACTGAATGAGGCACAAATGCTATGATGTGGGAATGTAAAATGTAAACTCTGAAGTCTTTTAAGGCTTTGACCAAGGCAAAGGCTTGTTTTTCCATTATTTTGTACTTCAGAGGTGCATATCTCAATGCATTCCTGAAAAATGCAATGGGATGCTCTTGTCCATTCAATTTTTTTTTGTAATAGGACAACAACTACTGTGTGTTCTGATGCAAATGAAAAAATGAAGAAATATTTTGAAAAATCAGGACTGATAAGAACTCGTGTTTTGGTAAGTGCTTGTTTTACCAGTTCAAATGAATTCCTTTCTTCTAAGGTCCATTTAACTCCTTCTTCCTTTTTAAACATGTTTGTTATGTTTCTAAGGAGTTCAACTAAATTCGGTGTGAACCTTCTCAAGAAATTAATCTTTCCAATGAAAGATTGAAGTTCCTTGATGTTTCTGTGATGGCTAAATTGAAATATGCCATCAATACTCTTTGGGTCTATCCTTATTCCTTCTTCTAATATGATATGCCCAAGAAGTTTGCCTTCTTGGAGACCAAACAGTGTTTTCTTTGGATTTAAGGACAATCCAAATTTTTTTCATTTTTCAAAGACTTTCCTCAAGTGTATTAGGTGTTTTTCATCTGTTCTAGAAAAAACAGTTATATCATCAAGGTAAATCACAATGAAGTAACCTATTTATTCTAAAAATGCAATATCCATGGCTCTCTGAAATGTGGCACCAGCATTCATTAAACCAAAGGGAATTTTCAAATACATGAAAGTACCCCAAGGTGTAGCAAAGGCTGTTTTAAGTTGATCATCAGGATGTACCAAGATTTGATTGTAACCTAAGAAGACATCTAGCAAAGAAATTCTTGTGGAACCAACTACCCTTTGTAAGATATGATCCATTTTAGGCAAAGGGTAGTTGTCCTTTAGTGAGGCTTTATTTAAATTTCTAAAGTCAATGCAAAGCCTTATCTCTCCTATCTTCTTCCTTACTGATACAAGATTAGACACCCGCTCTGAGTATATAACAGAGACAATAATTCCAGCTTCATACATTTTTTAAATTTCCTTTTCTGCAAGAGGTAATTGAACAGGGTTGATTCTGCGCAATTAAAAGGTTTTTGGTTTTCTTTGAGGGGTATCTTATGCTGAATTATTTCTGTATCATATGATTTCAAATCTTCATTGCTCCATGCAAGAACATCAGAAAATTCTCTAAACAACTCAATATATTTCATTTTGATATGGGCTGGTAGTGTTTTAGATAGTTTGATTATTTTGGGCTTTTCCTCACTACCTATGTTGCATTCTTCCACTTCAGATTCTATGGGTTCCAGTTTTGGCTGCTTGGCCACATCATTCAAGTCAAATAGTTCTTCTAAGGGGACCAGCCCTTTTGGCAAGCTTTGGTCTTTGGATTGTAGCACTTCTACGTCTTGATTTTCCAAATTGGTGCTATTTTCTGTCATATGTTGGAATTCATTTGTTAATAGATTTATTTCTGCAATCTCAGGAGACTTTTCTTCTTTAGTAAGTGGGTTTTCTGCAGTAGGACAGTCTTCATCAAAATTTGAATCAGAGTGTGTTGTTTTGAATTCATTTTTGTACTGTAGGAAGTCTTCTATTTGTTTATCTCCCTCAAAAAATTGCCAATATTTTTCATTATCTGGGACAACTAGTCTAAATTTGACTTTGGTGGTGCATTGCTTGGTTTCATAAGGTGTAAGACAAGTTCTAGGAGCAAAGGCTAAACCATTGGCAAGGACATTTTGGTTTCTTGGGACAAAGATAAGTTGAAATTCATCAAATATTTTTAGCAAGTCCATGGCATCATCTCTATAGGCTCTAAGTCTGGGATGTTTGGCACTATATTCCCCATTTACTTGCCTAATAATCAACTCAGAATCTCCATGAACTTTTATCCTTTTGGCCCCTGATTTCTTCAATAAATGCAGGCCTAAAAGGAGAGCTTCATACTCAGCTATGTTGTTTGTACATTGAAAATTTAATCTATAGGAATGCCCCTCACCATGATAATTTTCAGTGTTGTGTAACCATATGCCAGCTCCTGCATCATTTTTAGTGCAAGACCCATCAAAATTCATGTTCCAAAGAGGAATGTTTTCGGATTTGGGATTTATTTCCTTGCTATCCTCTTTGTCTTCTTTGTCATTTTGTTCTGTACAAGGGCCTGCACTATGTTTTCCTGAGTTTTTTTCATCATGTTTTTCAATGTTTTGAGGTTTTACTTCTTGATTTTTATGATCTACGTTATTTACATGACTGCTTTGGACCTCAAGACCTCTAATCTGTTTGTTGTAAATTTCTAAATCAACAGACAATTTTTTAATTTCCTCTTTGTTTTCCTCTTTATCAATGGCTGTAACTATGTTTTCATGTGCAGTGATTACATCATTTGATGGTTTTTCATAGACCAAGTATTGCTCTTTATGAATATCATCATTGAAAAGAATGAAAGAGTCAAAGTTAGTAAGTATGGAATAGAGAGGAGAATTCTTTGGTCTTTCTTGGTTACTCACCATATATTTCATGTGTGTTTCCCTATAGAGTCTTCTAGGTTGACTGAAGACAGAGATGGTGGCACAAGTCATATCCATCTGCATTGTGCCTTGTCACATAGCACCCCATGATATTGAAAGGAGCATGCCATATTTGGGGGGTATATTAGCCACTACAATTTCCATCACTAAACTCTTGGCTGGTATTTGGGCTAAGTTAACACACAAATCCTTTATTAGGCATAGGTATCACACCCTACTTGAATCAAAGGAGTATAAATCTTTGTAGGGTCTAGTCACCTCTAAGCCTAATCTTCCCATTATTACCTTGGGAATGAGGTTGTGTGATGCTCCTTAATCAAGCATGGCATTGTGCAAGATATTGTCATGAATGTTTAAGCTGATGTAAAATGGAGGGGTAGTTCCTTCTTGAAAATTTCCTTCAATCTTTGGTCCAAAAATGAGCTCTGGGATATCATCATTTAAGTTAACTATGTCATGAATGTCTTCTATGTTTAAAGCCTTCAAAATCTGACCCCTATATACATTTTTGGTGACTAATTCAGTGAGTGGGACATAGATTTTGATTTTTGATATTTCATTCTCTAAGCTGAAGGGAATATGGTTTTTCGAAGTGTTTGATTCTGCCTTGTTAGTCACTCCTTGTTCAGCAAAATCATCTTGTTGATTTTTAGTATTTACAGTAGTTAAAATAGTTTTTTCAGGAGCATTAGCTGAGTTGCTAGTGCTGTTGGGTTTAACACTTTGTTTTTCATTGGTTAGAGTGTTCTTCCCTTTGTTCAAATTAGAATTTACAGCCACTGTTTTATGAATTTCAACTGTCTTTCTGGGTGTATTTTCAGGGCTGTTTTTGGCAGATTTATCAGAGGTTTTGTTATTGGGAGTTTCTTGATTCCTTTTGCTTCTGAGCTCATATTGTTTAGGTGATCCTATGATGGCATTTTCAGAGTATTGTTCATAATAATCAGTTTGTGGTTTTCTGTCATCATAAGGTGTATATAGACCTAGTTTTCTTTCATGGAAGGAATCAGAATCCTCATTGCTTACTCCCAACATGTTCATGTTGTCATCCTTTATTTTTTCGTTTGTTTCTTCATCCTCATTTACATAATTTTCTGGAAAGGAGATCTAATCTGTTGATCATCTTCTCTTTGTCTGTTTTGAGGTTGGTTTCTCCTAAAGTTCTGATTCTGATTTTGAGATTGATTTCTGTTTTTGGGAGATGATTGGTTTTCTCTAGATTGTGTTCTCTCAAGTATGCTCATCTTATTCATAATTTACTCCATCATTCTCTCCATTTTTGAACTAGATGTGGAAGGTGCAGTTTCCTCCCTAAATGATACATTCTTTTCATTCCTCATCCCAACTTTTTTTTGAATTAGATTTACTTCCACAACAAGAGCTCCTTTTTGCATGTCTGCTAAAGTCAAGGGGTCTCTTTCTCTTAGTTGATAGGCCATTTCAGGATCAAATCCTTCAGGAAATTTGGCCAAGGCTGAGCCTTGAGGAGGTTTCAAGTCTGGGGGCAGTGCATTATAAACACTATTGAACCTAGTGCAATAATTTTGAACACTTTCCCCAATGTTTCTTTTGAGATTGTTATAATCTGAAAGTATTTGGAGAGGGTTTTTCCTAAATTCCCATTTGTTTAGGAATGACTGATGGAGAGTCTGGATATCATTAATACTATGAGGGGTTAAGCCATTGAACCACTTTCTTGCTTCTCCCCCTAGACTTCAAGCAAACAATCTGAGTTTTACAGTTTCATCATCAATCTCATTTCTATCAAAATAGTCATTCATCTTATCCACATGTTGTGAAGCAGTAGTAGCACTACTGACATCATATAATGGTATCTTGGACTGATAGTCTTGTAGAAGATTGACTAAAGGTAAAAGAAGGACTAGAGGGACATACCATGTTGCCATGATAGGAGGTTGTGGGAAAAATGAGGGGTTTACAGGTGGAGGATGTAAGATGGGAGGGGGTTGATAGAATGGGGTAGTTAGAATAGTGGGTGTATGGATAACAGAAGTGGATGGACCAGAAAGAGACTATTGAGCAGATCTTGGATGAGAGAAACCAAAATTATGAAGGAAATGTAAATCAGGGGGGGTAGTTTCTCTGCTAACAGTTCTCTCACCACTATGTTGGGGTGAGTGTGAAGCCTCAAAGTCTATCTGATCAATATGATCAAGTGACCTAGTTCTGAATGGGTTTCTTAAGTCAACTTGTGAATCTTGTAGAGCTATAAGGTTTTTGGGAATAGAATTGGCTCTATCGACCAGTCTGACAACAGTTGAAGTTTTATACTTAGGAGATTTCTTAAGTATAATTTCTGGATTATCAACTATATCTGGAGGATTTGGGTCAGGATAGGCTCTAGTATGAATTCTTTTAGAAGCCACTATGTGGTGTTTTCAGACCTAATAATAAGAAAATTCTAACCAAGTATGATAACATTTAGTAGGCTAACTGATCTTTTAACAAGAAAACTTAATCTTAAAAAGTTTCCTTAACTGAGTTTGTATGATTTTATTATAGTAATGGGTTTCCCAGTGGAGTTTTTAGGTCAATTCAGAATTGTGGAGTCACCAGGTGGAAATTTTTAGGTTTGGAAGGTAAAATGTTTTATGGTCCACCACCAGTAATTTATTTGAATACCAATCTGTAATGTTTTGGGTTTTCCGAGTTTTTAAAAATCCTGTAGGTTATGAGAGTGTCCTAGATTTGTTTCAGCACTTTAGCTACTGTAATGAAACAAATAGAGTTTATTCTGTGGCTGACTAGCTTTTTACTTCAAGGTTTGATAGGGGTCTGTTAGAATCCTAAGAAGAACTTAGATTTCCACTGATTCAGACAAGTCCTATCATAATTACCAACATGCTTGGTAGTGCTTGAAGAAAGCTATTCATTCTGTACTGAATACTGCCTGTTTTGTTTTAAGGTTTTTACTCAAAACTCCCCAGTATGGTCACCAGTATGTGGGGTCTCTGTAGTTTGCAAGATTGGAAAGTAAAAATGCTGTAGAGCCTACATAAAAACCACTTTGGAATCTAAGGACCTAGCCATCCTAGATTCAAAGAGGGATCCCTCTATGTATGAGTTTAGATATATGATTTTTAAGACTTCAAGTATGATTTTAGGCTAGTTATGAGGAACAAATTTTTTGTTTGTTTTGGTTGGGCAAGGATATAATGAAGATGAAGGAAGTCTGTATGAAGGGTGAAGGTGTAAGTAAGTGAAAGAATGTTTCAGCTAATAAGATAATAAGATAGGCAAGGAGCAGCATCAATCCATTGGGCTATGGAGTCATAAGAGGATTTAATTGCACAACAAGGTTCAAGAGTGGTCCATCGGGCAAGTCATGTATGTCAAAGGATCTCTTTAAGTTGATTTTATGGAATGAAACACTAAGAAATGGAGTGAGGGAAATCAAACAGATGAGGGAACAAAGGACATCCTAAGATCAGGTAAGTACTTTGAAGCTAGCCTGCTTTTGACATGCACTTAAGGGAAAAGCACAAAATTAACCTAAGATCAGGTAAGTACTTTGAAACTAGCCTGCTTTTTATGTACTTTCAAGAGAAAACATTAAAAAAAATAGAATAGCTTAAGATCAATTAAAGACTTTTAACTTAGCCTGCTTTCAGCATATTCTCAAAGAAAACATTCATGATAAACACAAAAAGTTGTTTAAGATCAGGTAAGTACTTTTAAACTAGCCTGCTTTCAACATACTCTTAAGGGAACTTTTCAAAGAAACTGTTGGAGAAGGAACTAGAGGTCAGGGCTAACCATAGAATTCTCTAGCTCAATCTTTAATTGGCAGACTTATCAAGAACATTCAAAGACAATATCTCAATTTCTACTCAGGAAAAATGGGCTTACCAACACTTCACTGGTTATACTCCATTGAATTACCTTCAAAACACATTTAGAAGAAAACATAAAGGATAAACATTTATCAGTGAGATTTAGGGTACTTCAGATGTAAATCCTAATCTATGTTTGTTGTTCTTTATCAGAGAAAAGTGGACAAAATGGAAACAATAAGAGATTAACAATTTATAGTGAGAAACACATCACCATTGACATAGACCAGGATCCCATAAATCAGCTATTTGTATTTGATGTTCAAACCAATTACAATCTTCAAGTCCAGTGGGTCTTTACAGCTTCAAACTTATCATCTCAACTTATGTGTCTTAAATTACAAAACTAAGCTACAGTAGCTTCAAGAGCTATTTACATGCAACAGATATCCAAAGACCAACCCCTATACTGTCTTCTACAGAAGTATTTATAGAAGAATGAGGAGGTGGAGTGTAAGAAGGGTCTATTTGTTCAATTAATATAGAGTAAGTGCTTCTTGACCTTTGCAGGGCCAAATGGAGAAGTTTTTTGAGTTTTGTACTCTCTTAATTGAATTTTGCATTAATTTTCCTCGACTTCAGTCACTTTCGTTGACTTGGAGGGTTTTTGGTAGGTTGGCAGTTAATGCTGAGTTGTCTTTAGAAATATCTCTGAATGTGTAATTAATATGCACTCTTTTTGGTGAATTCAACTTGCAGGTGGCATTCTAAGGAGTAATAGCCTCAATGATGTGGCATTTTAGAGGCTTTCTTGACTGATCTATCTCTTTAACTCCTTAATCACTGATATTAATCTTTTAATTTGTGCTTTAAGTCTTTTTCTGATAATCTTCGAGCTTTTGTCCTTTCTGCTGATTGGATTAACCTTTAATCCCTTGTTTTAACTGTGCTTTTGATTATTAATCCTTTGTCTCTATGCATGTCCCTTCTTTTCTATGAACAGGTATCTGGGCGCGCTGAGTGTTTCATTTGTTTTATCAGTTTTAATGGAGTGCTGATAAACACCCATAAACCTCGTAAACATCCTTTTACACTTTAAGCCCTGAGGATCTTCATCTCGGGGGCTTTCCGCTACTGAGCTAGCTGTGGAGGAATTTTCAATGCTTAAGCCGCCTTTAAAACCCTGCAACATAAACAAATAATTAAATAAAAATCCTGCGGTGTTGGATTAACTGCTTACAGAGGCTGGTGGAGGGCGGAAAGAGTAGTGAGGAGGGGAAAATGCATGCGGAGGAGGTTCTACGAGAAAAACTTGTGAAAAAAGGTTTAATTTTGAATATTGGAGTGAAAATGCGGATTGGTGGTTTTTGAAATACCATGGGTTGTTTTCGCGCGATGTTGGAGTGGTAAATGGTTTTGGCCGAATCAAACGCGACTCAGTTGTATTGTGCCGTGTGGATTATTTGATACCATCGGTATCACGTGACATTTGAGTGTTAAACCCCGGATAGAGAAATTGCGCGATATGGAATGCACATTGTCGGATGAGGGGGAGGAGATCTGATGGTGCGGGTTGGGTGTGATGAATAAGTAGCAGGAGTTTAAAGTGGAGGATAGGTGTTAAGGTGTGATAGGGTGGGTCCTTTGCACAATAGATGGTAGGCCTTGAAGAGTTGGGTTATCGGGGCGAACGAGAGCCGTTAGATATTATGGATTTACGGTGTAGATCTCATCAGGGTATTGTTATCGAAGCAGGAAATATACAAAGAAAAAGGCATGTTTTGAATGAAAACGTCGATGGGATGGGGGCTTAGCTCAGGGGCTGGGGAACGGTCTCGTGGATGGAGAAGGTGACCAGGGGCTGAGGAGGGGAGAGCTTATCGCATCGGCATAGAAAAAGAAAAGGGGAAGGGATAAGCCGATGGAGCGATGTGATAAGGGCTAAGGTTAGGCCCATGACATGGTCCTATGTAGCAATATATGACCAGGGGATTTTAAGGGAGAAGGGGCTTATTGCATCGGTGGGGGGGAGAGGGAAGCGAAGTTATGAACATGTGACAACACCGATGCAATATAAAATGATGTGATGTGATGATCGCTTGCACAAGGTCACGGGTGTTAGTCATATGAAGCAGAAGATTAAGCGTTGGGGGTTTTAACATCGCATCGGTGGAAAAAATTTTACATAGGAAAAAGGTTGTGGGGAAAGAGAAAAGGCCGATGTCGACGGGCTTAGCGCTTTGGTCATGGGTGCAAGATCTTACGTGGAAAAGGGGCCAGGACTTGGGCGAAAAAACATGCTTAAGGCCTTAAAAGAGCAGAATAAGTTTTTAAAGGTTTTTAAAGGGTTTTTCAGGTTTCGGTAGAGGGAAAGGAAGGGTTTTCAAACCATAAACAAGGAGTTATATGGTTTAAAAGGGATTTCGAGGGCTTTTGAGGAGAATGAAGTGAAAATTAGGAGGAGACAAGGGAATTTTCCAGAGAAAATGGAGGATAAATAAGAGAAAAAACTCAATGAATGGAATGATGAAAATGGGGCTGTTTAGGAGACATTTTTCAAGGGAACAACACTTTAGGAACAACAGAATTAAAGAATGAGCAGTTGTGTATGAAAAAATCTCTTGAAGGCTCAAGGCCTATTTTAGCCATCATTTGCTTACGAGAAATTTTACTGATGGCTAACAGGTATCACTAGACATCAAGCTTCCAGTTAGAAATTCCATCTCTCCCTTACTACTCATCCTACATGTTGGGAAAAATACTGAGAGGGGGGGGGGGGGGGTGAATCAGTATTTAGTGCAGACTGAAAACTTTTTACTTTTTCCTTTCTCTAAAACCCATACACTACTTTAATGAAGCCAACTCGCGTATACACGTGGATATCCTTAGTAAAACTTGCATATTATCAGAGATCTCATTATGATGATAATTATTTGCTTAGATCATTGCATCATTCATTCATTAGATGTTTAGTAAACAGTAAACATGTGCAGTAAGAACAGAATAAATCATCACACATAAGCAACACACATGAACACCAGGATTTAAGGTGGAAACCCAATTCGGGAGAAAACCACCGCTGCTGTCGTCTCAGTCTTCAATATTTTATTATAAAGAAAACATTGTACAACCATGTACTGGTGCAGACTCATACCAGCACGCAGGCACCCACCTGCAGAAGGCTACAACCTTCTCTCGTTTACCAGCCTCTCCTGGAAGGGAGCTACAACCCCCTGCTCTCGTTTACCAGCCTCTCCTGGAAGGGAGCTACTACCCCTTGCTCTCGTTTACCAGCCTCTCCTGGAAGGGAGCTACTACCCCCTGCTCTCGTTTACCAGCTACCACTGGAAGGGAGCTACAACCCCCTCACTAAAGGCTTCGACCCTCAACACCACCATGGACCACGTTTCATCAATTTTCATACTGGATCCAACAGCTTCCATACAACACAACTTGTAGGCCACTTTTCATCATATTTTCAGACTGGACCCACTCCACACATTTAAGCTCAACATTCATCAAACTGAAACTTATAACCCCATCAATTCATTCATTGAATCATCAACCAATCAACCAACAACTTGATCTTCAATTAAACATAATCAGCAGCATATTCATCATTCAAACAACCCAGTTCTGTATGAATACATCATTGACAGATAACAGTAAAATAACAGAACAGATCAGACATTTCATTCCACTTATTTCAGCAAAACCCTAGATTCCATACACGCTTTTACTTCACTGAACCTGCGTATGTACGCACTTTCATGCACACCAACCCGCGTATACTTCTATGCATTCTTCAAGAAAACCTTGACTGACCATACGCGCTTTTCCTTAAGCAGACCCGCGTATACACACGCTTTTGCTGAAGCGAACCTGCGTATACATCTGTAACTTTTCAGGACTATGCAACTATTCAGATCAGATAAACAACTCAGATTTCATCCTTCACTTCAGAAAGTATTTTACCTCATCTCAGATCTAAACATTCCATAAACAGATCTAGAAAATACATATACATTTCAGATCTAGAGATCCCTCTTCATCATTTTCTTCATAGGTGCATTGTTAATTCAGATCTATCAGTAAACTGTTACCCAATCCATACAGATATATTCCAGAATGAAGTATTCATTCCATACCCAGACACATGCACACTCTTGCACCATGATATTCTTCTCCTTATATAGATTTATCCTTTGTCAATACCATGAGCCAAAACCACACCACTTCCGATCGTATTCCTGGACGAGATCGAATAGATAATTCAACGCTCAATACATTGGGCGAATACCATGGTAATGCCCCTTGGTATTCTAAATTTGGAGCACAAAAGGGCATACGCTACTTGTCACATACATTTCCGCGTACATACACGACTTATCCTTAACAAACTCGTGTATGCCTTGTGACATACCTTGTTCAACATTATTCTAGCGCTTTCTGAGCTACTTCTGAATAGATCTGTAGATACATCATCCTTCCTTATTTAACACAAGATACATCTTCTTTACATATTTAACACATAGGTTGCTTATCATAGGCAACTCAAAAAGCAGGTTTCTATCAAGAACAACTTCATCAAGTAGGTTGCCATCCAAAGACAACTCATCAAATCAGTTTCCATTAAGGAAAACTTCATCTAGTAGGTTGCCATCAAAGACAACACATTGCATCATATTGCCAACAATCTTATTTCATCAAGTAGGTTTCCATCAAGGACAACACATGCCAAAAATCTCCCCCTTTGGACTTGATGGCAACCATGATGGTGTTTGATCACCATAACAGATAGATACATTGATTATAACCATTATGCAAACACCATGATACTCTCCCCTTATTCAAACACCATGTTACTCTCCCCCTTTGACATCAAGGGAAAAGGGCGGATCAAAGCCAAGACAATGTTTTTCTCCACATGTAGAAAGAAGAGCTCTGTAGATCTGATGTTCACTGAAGTTACCATGCTCCCCCTGAGTTCATGCTGAATCTTCAAACATATTTTTCAATGAAGTACATGGCTCTATGACCTTTCCTATCACTGAGGACTCATACTTTCATCAAAGATCCAACCAAGTGGATTTACATATATGACTCAAGTACCCAACCAAGTGGGTTTACACATTTTGACTCAACTACCCAACCAAGTGGGTTTACAAATTTGATCAAGTCCTTACATGACTGAATATTACAATTTTACATCATAGGTCTCAACATGACCTTTTCATCAAAATACAAATATGAATTTTTATGACCAACATCAAAAGGACCTCAAGAGAGAGATCATAATTTAGAACCATCATAATGCCAACAATGCATAATTCTCAACAAGGCTAATGTTCCTCCTAAACCTGTACACCTGTTCTTGAGCCATTTCACTCCTTCATCTCCCCCTTAGCTTGTGCATCCTGAACACTTTCAACAACAAATCATCAAGGAATCTTCACCCAATATTAGAGAGTGAAACAGAAATATAAGAGCTGAAACATCACCAGAGATACCAAACAGCACCACAGCTGTGCTGAAGAATGCTGACCCAGAAAAATTTGTCAGCAACCACCCATACGCAGTTTTCTGTGTATAAAATCGCGTATAAATGCGACTATCTTTTAGCAAATCCACGTATCCAATTTTATCTTCTGAATTTAAGCAGATTTGATCTTCTGAGAGGTAGAGACATCTCCCAGCTTCTGTCTGAGAAATTTGAATGCTTCCCTGGAATATATGAGAAAAGATAGATAGGATAATGTAGTTGTATTTTCACGTGTCATCCAATAGTTGTAGCATGAGCACATCAGTAACCAAGCCTTCAGATTCTTTACAGCCTCTAAATATTCTTCCCAAGAGGAATTATCATGTCAGAAAAACTTCTTCAATAGACAATATGTGTCAAAAAATCATCCATGTGATCCAAAATCACCAAGATCTTCAAGATTCATCATGATGTAATATGCTTAGGAAAAAGGTCTCAACCATAGCAACAAATTCTGCATGATCTATTCTTATCTCTGAATCATAAGACTTCCAACTCATCCATGTGTGAAACAAAAGATATTCTTCAGCAAAAAGCAAACAGGGCTCATCCATAATCTCATCATAAGAAACCATGTATCATGTCATCATCATTTGAACAAGAACTAAGGAATACTTAGATACAATGCCAACAATTCAATCATTAGTTGTTAGAATGATGCTCCCCCTAAACCTGTGTTCCTGATCTTTAGCTATCTTACTGTTTTTCTTATCAGAAAAACATACGCGACTGTCTCCAGCAGAACTCGCGTGTATACGCGGTTTTAGTTCACTAAACCCGTGTATGGAAAGTGAAGCACTGAAAAATTCCACAACTTCATCTCCCCCTGAATTTGTACCACCTGTCCCTGTCTTCTTCACATCAAATGCACTGTCAGAAATTAACATAACCAGAATTACCAAGCCAACCATGAGAACCACCATACATTGCTCCCCCTGTGATGATACATTACTAATCCATAGAATTTATCTCACATCATTCCTGCAGTCATTATGAGAAATAAGCTTTAGAAGCGGATGACTGCAGTAGGATTATTATCCCCTACGTTTTTGACCAGTCCTCCTTCCTTTTCCAGCTTTGCTTGAAATTTCTTATTGTGTGCTGGAAATTATCCAATTTCTCAGATCCATTCATCTTGCATTCCTTTTCTACATGTCCATACTTGTTACAAGCATAACATCTTGCATGACCAGAAAAGTAAGCATAAGGATCATAATGTGTTTTTCTATTCTTTCTTCTATTGCAATCAACTGCTTTATGACCATACTTGCTACATGAAAAACAATATCCCTTGAAGAAACCAGAGTACCTTTCTGTGTAGAATCTGTTTGTATGTGACTGAAACATTATGCTTCTGCAATTAGCTGCAATATGCCCATAATTATGACATTTAAAGCATTCAACATTATTGATCATAGGAGGGAATGATTTCTTTTGAGAGTTCATGATTGTCGGTTGATCTTTTGTTTCTTTCAACACTTCAGATTTTGCATTGATATCCTTTGAATCTTTAGCACTTCCTTGTGAACTAGATTCTCCTTTAACGGTTTCATGAAAACCAAGACCAAATTTAATAGAAGGAGACCTTTGACTACTAAGAATATTGTCCAGAATCTTAGTACTATCTTGAAACCTCAAGAGTTTATCTTTTTCTTCTAATTTACCTTTTAAAATGTTTACCTCAACTTCCAATATTTGGCATTGCTTCTTCATACTTTCTTCAATCCTTCTTCCTTCTTCTACTTGATCATTCAATTTTAGAATCTCTTCTTTCAACCCTTTTTCTTGTTCTTCAAATTTTTGTAGAAGTTCTTCATTCTTCTTATTTGATTTTTCCAGTTCTTCTTTCAGAGAGATGATTTCTGCTTCAAGTCTTTCACTTCGATTGGTTACTTTATCCTGCAGTATTTGATACATTTCTATCCGTCTTTGATACATTTCCATCTGACCATTCATTCCAGAGATCATATCTTTGTAGATAGATTCCTTCTTTTTAAATTGATCTTCATCATTAATCTTGAGATTTGCTTCTAGACCCATACTATTACTTTCACTATCATTTTCACTATCTTCACCATTGCTTGCATAAGGAAGTGAATCACAAAGATTAGTACCTTTTTCATCTTCTTCATTTTCTGCTTCACATGTTTTCTGAGATATCTCCTTTCTTTGAGTAGCCTTCTTCTTTTGCTTCCTTGCCATGAGCACTAGCAGATCTTGGTCAGAATCTTCTTCTTCCTCATTTGACATTTCATCATTATCTTCATTTGTATAATAGCTCTTTCCCTTTTCAAATTGTTTCCCTTTATCATGATTTTCTTCATAAGGACATTTAGCATCATAATGACCAACTCTTCCACAATTAAAACACTTGAAGGGAAGCTTACCTTTGAATATTCCAGTACCTGGTTGGAGTCTTCTCACAAAATTTGCTTCTTCTTCTTCTGATATGTAACTTGATTCCTTGACAACTTCCTTTTCTTTTCCTTTTGCACATGCCTTAAAGGCAACTTCTCTGATTTGAGAGGGACCTTATTTTCTCATTTCAAAAGCAGTTAGAATACCATGTAGTTGAAAAATAGTAAGAGTTTTTAGATCTTGCCTTTCTTCAATAGCAGATACTTTTGACTCAAATTTTGAAGTCAAAGATCTTGAGACTTTTTCAACCAGAGTAGTATCGGTTATGGTTTCACCCAAAATTCTCATATGATTTAAAATATCATCTAGACGTAAAAATAAACTGGAAATACTCTCATCACTATGCATCCTTAAATTTTCATATTCAATTCTGAGAGTTTGGAGTTTGGCACTTTTTAACTTTGTATCTCCTTCATAGCTTAGAATGATTTTGTCCCATATTTCTTTTGCTGAATTTAGCTGCATCACTTTAACAAATTCTGATTCAGACAGGCTTCCTAATAAAACATTGACTGCTTTGGCATTGATTTCATATTTCTTCCTTTCTGCTGCATCAGTAGGAATAGTTGCCGGATACCGATAACCTTCTTCCATGATTGCCCATACTTCTGCACCAAGACTTTGCAAATATGCTTTTGTTCATATCTTCCAGAATAACAGATTACTTCCATTGAATAAAGGTGGCCTTAGAGAAAGTACTCCTTCCTGACTTCCCATTGTGATGGATCTCCTTCAAGTGATCAAGCTTCTGCAGAAGAACCCGCTCTGAAACCAATTGTTGGGAAAAATACTGAGAGGGGGGGGGTGAATCAGTATTTAGTGCAGACTAATTTTTTTTTACTTTTTCATTCTCTAAAACCCATACGCTACTTTACTGAAGCCAACTCGCGTATACACGCGGATATCCTTAATAAAACTCACGTATTAACATATATCTCATTATGTTGATAATTCTTTGCTTAGATCATTGCATCATTCATTCATTAGATGTTTAGTAAGCAGTAAACATGTGCAGTAAGAACATAATAAATCATCACACATAAGCAACACACATGAACACCAGGATTTAAGGTGGAAACCCAATTCGGGAGAAAACCACCGCTGTCGTCGTCTCAGTCTTCAATATTTTATTATAAAGAAAACATCGTACAACCATGTACTGGCGCAGACTCATACCAGCACGCAGGCACCCACCTGCAGAAGGCCACAACCTTCTCTCGTTTACCAGCCTCTCCTGGAAGGGAGCTACAACCCCCTGCTCTCGTTTACCAGCCTCTCCTGGAAGGGAGCTACTACCTGTTCGTTTGCAAGCCCTCTGAGAGAGCCACTACCCCCACACCTCGTTTTTGACTACACTAGAAGGGAGCTACAACCCCCCTCATGAGGCTTTGACCCTCAGCACCACCATGGACCATGTTTCATCAATTTTCATCTTTGGATCCAACAGCTTCCATACAACACAACTTGTAGGCCACTTTTCATCATATTTTCAGACTGGACCCACTCCACACATTTAAGCTCAAACTTCATCAAAATGAAACTTATAACCCCATCAATTCATTCATTGAATCATCAACCAATCAACCAACGACTTGATCTTCAATTAACATAATCAGTAGCATATTGATCATTCAAATAACCCAGTTCTGTATGAATACATCATTGACAGATAACAGTAGAACAACAAAACAGATCAGGCATTTCATTCCACTTACTTCAGCAAACCCTAGATTCCACACGCGCTTTTACTTCACTGAACCTGTGTATGTACGTGCTTTCATGCAGACCAACCCGCTTTTACTGAAGCGAACCTGCGTATACATATGTAAATTTTCAGGACTTTACAGCTCTTCAGATCAGATAAACAACTCAGATTTCATCCTTTACTTCAGAAAGTATTTCGCCTCATCTCAGATCTAAACATTCCATAAATAGATCTAGAAAATACATATACATTTCAGATATGGAGATCCCTCTTCATAATTTTCTTCATAGGTGCATTATTAATTCATATCTATCAGTAAACTGTTACCTAATCCATACAGATATACTCCAGAGTGAAGTATTCATTCCATACCCAGACACATGCACACTCTTGCACCATGATCTTCTTCTCGTTATATAGATTTAGCCTTTATCAATACCATGAGCCAAAACCACACCACTTCCGATGGTATTCCTAGACGGGATCAAATAGATAATCTAGTGCTCAATACTGTGGGCCAATACCATGGTAATGTCCCCTGGTTTTATAAATTTAGAGCGCAAATTGGCATATGCGACTTGGCATGTACTTTTCCGTGTACATACGCGACTTCTCCTTAATAAAACCGCGTATGCCTTGTGACACCTTGTTCAACATTATTCTGGCACTTTCTGAATTCCTTTCTTCTGCTACTTCTGAACGGATCTATAGATACATCAGATTTACATCATTTCCATCAAGGACAACTTCATCAAGCAGGTTCCATCAAAGTCAATACATTGTATCACATTGCCAACAATCTCCCCCTTAACTCATTAAGTAGGTTTCCATCAAGTTCAACTTCATCAAATAGGTTGCCATCAACTTTATCAAGTAGGTTTCCATCAAGGAAAAAACTCATCAAATCAGTTTCCATCAAGGACAACTTCATCAAGTAGGTTGCCATCAAGGACAACACATGCCAACACTACATTCCATCCCCCCCTTCACATTGGCTACTTGGAAGCAGACCTCAAATAAGTCTTCCAGTTTTTAAAGCATCATGCTTCCATTGAGTTGTCTACTTCTAGTGAGTTTGTTCTAAAGTTTCCTACTCCTAGACATATTAGGTTTCTTCATCAGTTATGGGTAGGCAGAATGTAGATTTTAATAACTAAAACAAGTCATGCGATACAATATGCACTCACAACGGTTTGTAGAATCTTCACTCTAAGTTGTTAAAATTTATTTTTTTGTCTTGCACAAAGAAAAGGAATGGGTGTAAGGAAATATTTAGCGTATATATATAGTTTATATAGGCAATTTTTGGCTCTTGAAAATTACGAGCACACTTCCACATACTTTCAGTTAATAGGGTGAACAACAATCTCTACTCCCATAGAAGATTACCTTTAGTGTTGACACTAGTAAAAAGAATATTACATGATGTCTTAGAGATTATTGACATAAGAAACACTGGTTCATTCTTAGGTACAAGTCAATGAATTAGTCTACATCACAACAAATGCTTACACATCAAAATAGATTATGGATATGGTAATTAGCTAGAACTGGTATTTGTATCTTTTACTGGATTAGCATCACTCATGTAGCCATTTTCTTTCCTTGTTCTTCTTTGGATATATCATGCATAGTTTTCTTTCTTATTGAGTGTGAAAATAGTTCAGAGATGGCTTACAGATTATTGAAATAAGAAAAACTAGTTCATTCTTGGCTACAAGTCAATGAATTAGTCTACATCATAGTAAACACATACACATCAAAACATATAGTGGATATAGTAATTAGCTAGAAATGATATTTGTCTCTTTTCTTTTATTAACATCACTCTTGTAGCCATTTTCTAACCTTTTCCTTCTTTGGATCTATTATGCACAATTGTCTTTCTTATTGAGTGTGGACATAGTCTAGAGTCTAGGCCATCTATTTTTTTATATGATTTCATCATGGTATTTTTTACATATTCCTAATCTCTAATGTAACTATAGTTGGGAAAATTGTCTGCTAATGTCTTAGTCTTATCAGTGTGAGTCACATATTTGATCTTTACAGAAGTAGCCTTTTTTATTTCTACTTATGCAATTTATCTCTTCTACAGGGTTACTGGTCTCAAGGTAGAATTTTTGGGGGAGACATCTACTGCTTCAACCATTTCTTATTCAGATAATGGATTTGTGTATGTAGGGTTGAGCTATGGATATTAACAGGTAATTTGTGACTATATATTATAATATTGAGTTTGATGTAGATGAAATCCACTTACCGATTGCCAAATTTTCCAAAAGTTTATTAAAGTTAAATAAACATCAAAACATTTAAGATTCATAATGTTGTATGGGTTTCCCAACTAGTGATACAAGATGACAAAAAGGATAGTTCCCACACACTGTTATATAATATTTTATTTTTCATTTATAAAATAATAATATACATGCACTATTGAACACCTATTAGATTTAAATTCATAAATGTCATATGCTTTTTGCTTTAGAAAATTCCTATTGTAAATCACAAATCCTTATTGTTTATGTTGGTACACCTGGTTGAAAAGATGATATGTAACACATAAAATTAGAAACCTTCGTATGTGAAGTGTGCCCAAGGAAAAAGGGTATGCACTTCCTTAATAAGGTAGACTAAGTAGATCAAGAGCTAGATCCAAGTCTAGTTGTAACTTATTAAGTTTCGCTAGCCTTTTTGAACCTACAGTAAATTATCTAGATACCTGCATCAAATATGACCCTTGTATTCATTTCACCATGACTGTGCTAATATTGTGGAACCCACAATAAATGTTTGAGACATCTATAGTGCTAACTTCTGTAATCATTGTAGTCATTTTTTTCTGTAATCATTGTAGTCCTTTTTTCTTCTATAATCATTCTAATCATTGTAGCCCCATTGAATTAAGAAGAAATTTAACAAGAGTTGAATGTATTCATTTATGAAAGTGGAACTTAATCACCATTAACTTCTCATTTACTTTGGTAGGTTGCCCCAACTGGGGTACGAAATTCCTCAATAAGAATTGAACTTATATCTTTCTGCAAGTGGAATTGATTTACCGTTGATTGGAAATGGAACTGACATGTTTTTATGTGGTCAAGATGACTTACAATTATGAAGGCTTTGACGACTATTTCTCTCTAGCTTGTATTGCAAAATGTTCTCTCATGTAGTTCTGACAAAGCACATTTTTTTATGTTTAATATGTTATCATTATCCTTGTGTTTCAGTTTCGATAGAGTTTTCAAATCCTTTAATGATTTCATGTTATTGAGGTCTTATCTCATTTGAATTCTCTGCATGTAGATGCCTTTATTTCCCAATAAGAGATAAATTTTCCAAAGAATTGTTTCAATTTTGATACCACTTGGTTTCCAGTCATTGAGGGGTTGTCACGGTAAATTTTCTATTTTTTATTTACTGATTTTAGGTTATTGAATACTTGTTTCATTTTAACTTGTTTGGAAGTAGATGCTTGTCCTTTTTCACTGCTCTGTAGAAGTATTGTCTTCCTGAAATCCTTGCATTGGGGACTTTTTGTGCAGTGCTTCCTTCAAGTTCACTCAAAAAATGAACACTAACAAACTCCACCATGCTGATAATGGTAATCTAGAAACGGAGGGAACATATGGAATGAAGTATGTCTCATTGTCTTGTATCTCTTAAAGAAAAAGGCATGGTAGTGATGAAAATGCAATGAAATATTGGGCAAAAAATGTCTTTTGCTACTTTATTTTTTAGACTCTGATTGTCTTACATCCAAGTGTATGATTATAACCCCCAAGAATGCTCATATTTGCACCTAGTTAAATCAAACATCACATATGGAAGTAATATTGTTGACACCTTCTAACATTTAATGGGTTTCACAGATGCAAATACTATATTAACACCTTTCCACACTGAATTACAAATTGAGGTGGGAAACCAAAGTCAAACATAATATTCCTAGAAAATAATATGGTAAGTCTTGAAAGCAATGGAAATATCAGTCAAGGTGTCCTTTCCTGGCCTGTAATTCTGGTTTATTGTATGGAAATTACGATATGGAGGTCATCTTAGGATCTGTGGTTGTCAAAAGTAACTCAATACATAGTTCTTTTTTAAATGTTGTTTCTACTATGACGAATTGAACTTGTTGGGACAAGAAAAAGAAATTTTCATGTTCCATCACCTTATTTTCTTCTTTTGTTCTTTTCTAGTGCAATTGTATAGTAAATATTTATCACTGTCTTCCATTGGAAAGTTCTTAGATCATTGAGAGATTATGTTTTGATTAATTATTTCTTCTAAACTAAGAATTTTCCATGTTACAATTTTTCTATATTGTTGAATCTATGATAGTACAAAGCATGGAAATGTTGGAACAACTATGCAACCTTCGTTTCTGGACTTGTTTTTGCTTCATATAGCTCTAGCTTTTGCATATTGCCCCATTGGGGGTGTTCGTTTCCCATTTTGAATGACAGACCGAAGTGACACAACACCTTATGATGTCACATAGTTCTTGAAAGGGTGCTTGCTTAATGGAAGAGCACTTGCTTTACAAGCAGGAGGTTGGTGGTTCAATTCCATCGTGCCTTGATATTCATATGGAATGACGACGATCAATTTTTGGTGATAGAATCCTTTTACCATCACTAATGAGCTTATGGTGATAGTTTTTGACCCTCACTAAAATATGAAATGGGGATGGTTAACGAGTGCCACCATATATATGCATCGATACTGACGACCATGAAATGTGCATCACCATAATTTGTAATTGTTCATATGAAATGGTGACGGACAATGAACGTAACCATATATATGCATCAATAGTGACAGCCAATAAAGGTCCATCACAATAACTCGTTATTCGCATGAAATGGTGACTGTCACTATCCGTCATTATAATCATTATTCGTGACGGACCTTGAATGTAACCACAACACATAATTTTGGTGACGCCACATTTAGTGACGTTAAATTTTTTGGTGATGGACGCTAAGGTCCATCGCCATTGCTCATATGAAATGGTGATGGTCACTATTCATCATTAGAAATTATTATTGGTGATGGACCTTGAATGTCACCACAACACCTATACATTTGGCGATACCACCTTTGGTGACGTTAAGTTTTTTGTGATAGAGGATGTATTGACCGTCACCGATGCGCTTATGGTGACATTTTTTGACCCTCATCAATGTCCTTTTTTCTTGTACTGTTATGATTTTTATGTGTCACTTTTCTCTTTGTTCTTGTAGCTAGCTTCACTAACCATGCTTGCTGAATTTTTTTTGATTTGAAATTACACTTTTCCACTATCTAGGGGATGATATAACTTAAATTTTCTCCTGGATCTATTAAAACACAAATACGCTAGTCAACAATCATACCTGCAATTTCTATAATGGTTGATTGGTGTTCAGCCTGTCGATATTCTAATGAAACACTAATCCCAGGAATGTTGCGAGAAATGTCATTTTCTATAGTAGCCTCTCATACTGCTTGAATATTCAGGATTTTTCTTGTGTTGTGTGGGCAGTCACGTAACATGCGAGGCTCTTCACAACCCCAATACTTTAATGGTTCTTTCACCTTTACCATCCCTTCTCTTTTGCTGTTTATTTCCATTAGTTTAAAACCAGTGTGGGATTGTGATGTTTGGTTTTCACCACTCTTGTTAAACTTCTTTCTCTGGTGGGTTTTCCCAAAGATTTTCAGATATGCTGGTTTTTCTCTTTTTATGCTTGACTCTCCTTTCCCTATCTCTTTATTTTTCCAGTTTTTTAGCTGATCATTTATGCCTTTAAACTATTGGTAGCATAATCTTGCTTTTCAAACAGCTTCATCCATTGTTTTTGGATTATCAAATTCAATTCGTTCTTTGTAAATGGTAGGTAGGAAATTTAAAAATCATGGTACTTTATCCTTTTCTTCATTAATTTAAGGCACATAACGAAGTAAATTTGTAAAATTTGTAACAAATTCATCAATAGTAAGTTGTCATAGTCGCTACTCATGAAATTACTTCACTTTATCATCATAATACCTCTCATTCAGGTATCTAGATTTGAACTTTTTTTGAAATTCTTCCCAAGTCACAATTTTTTCATCCAACACATGTACAATTTTTGTCTCTTCCCACCAAAGCATGGCTTTACCTTGAAATTGGTAAATTTCCAATATGGCTTTCAAATTACTTTTTTATTCATATACCTGGAAGTATTTGACCATATTCAGGAGCTAACCTTCTGCATCCTCCACCTTTTCACCATCAAAGGTTGGGGGTTTGATTTTGTGGAATTCCCCTTGTAAGTCCTTTTTCTTTCTGGATTTAGATCTAGATTATTCCCCACTCTCAGACCCTTCTAATATGGGTTCAACTTCTTTTATTTTTTTTTCTTGGTCTTCACTTTCACGACTAGACGAGGAGGTTAATTCCCTTATCAACCTCTCTTTCTCATTACTGGCCTGCAATAATTGTTCATTGCTAGTCTTTAGTTGAATCATTTCTTGTTGCATATTCCTTATCATGTCCAACATTTGAGAATTTTGAATTGGTGGGTCTCCATCACCACAGAGTTCCACGTAAAAACCTTCTTTTTTATTCATAACAACAGTTGTAACTTTTTCTGCAATTCAATCACTGTACACAAAATTAAGCTAGTATTCAAAATAAAAAAATATTTACTTGTTTATCATAGGAGATTTTTTTTTTTTGTGTTGGGACACATAGGCCCTGATTTTTCAACATGGGCTCTGATACCATTTGTAACAACTCCACTTAAATAATTTTTTTCTATTTATAAAATATATGGTAAACTCAAAATTCTTTTCCGACACTTTCTCCATGGACTATTGTCATAACAGTTTAACCTTACATATTTTCACTGCTTAATTTTTTCTCTGTCATTATCTCTATTTGTTCATTTAATTCTTAATAACTACATTCATTACCACAAAATTTTTAAGGTGATCTACTACCTTTATTTAACAAGGAATAAATATTCCTTGGTAGTTTGATGAAATTTTAACTAATGTACATTTTACTATTCTTATTTCATATCCTCTTAGGATCAGAACTTATGTAAATTATTTCCTTGGAATATGCTTTAGTCTTATCTCTCTCTCTCTCTCTCTCTCTATATATATATATATATATATATATATATATATATATAATGTGAAAATGTGAAGTTGGGTTACACTTTTTGCTCTTTTTTGAGAAAAAACTTTCATTTTTTTTTTGTTCTTCAACTTTCTACAAACTATAACTAATTTTTTGTTTAAAATTTCATTTTGCGATAAAAATAAAAGTTGTCAGAAATTTTGTTAGCTTTCTATTACTTATTTTAAAAAAAAAATTTATGCAGATTTGATATGTCAACTTAGCGTTTCTTTGAGTGTGTGTTTCTTAACAATCAAAGGATTCATAAGAAGTCATGTTAATACGCAATGTTGTATTCACTGAAAAATTTGTGTTTTTGAGAAAACAAAATGTGTTACAACAATCTAGACAGAGTCTACTTCAGTTTTGTTATATTTACAAAGCCAATGGATGCATATCGTAATTACTAGAATTTTTTGAATTGGTCCAATATGAAAAAATTGCATATTTTGGATATGTTTCGCGACGCAACAAATTTCTTAACATATAAGTTATAAACTAAAAATATAAAAGCTACCCATTAGAGACGATGGACCAATGTAATGCCACATAATTTTTTCAATTTTTTTTACAATGTATTTTGGGAGATACAGAATTTTGATTTCACTGAATCACAATGACCTCTGAAATTGTTTGCACCCATTTTATTAGAAAATTAATTAAAATTAGTAAATGTTTATGAAATTCTACAAAAGTTATATTTCCTGAAAGTAGATTCAATTCTGAAAATGCTTGTCTTGGTTCTGACAGTTAATTCAAAATGTTACATGGAGTTTAATCAGTCCAAAGTTGCAGAAACGTCAAGTTGCATAACTAGTGACACGTTAGTTTGGCCGAACTTTGATTAAAAGTTCGACCAAACTATTTTTTGCGCTGTCGGCCCATTAAGTCTAACGACTTAATAGTTCGGCCAAACTCTTAATCAAAGTTCGGCCGAACTTTAATCTAATTTTCCGTCGGCCAGAAAATTTCGCGGCACCCCTCCTAAAACACATTTCGCGGCACCCCTCCTAAAACATATTTCGTGGCAATATAAATTGCTGCGAAATCATTCATAATTTTTGCACATTTCGCACATTTGGTCTGATTTTATAAAAGTCTTGGTTTTGGTTTAAAGACTTTTCTTGGAGGTTTGGGTTTAAGGGCATTTCTTGGAGGCAGACTAATTTTGCAAAGAACTGTTTTGGGTTTAAGGACTTTTCTTGGAGGACATTTCTTGGAGATGGTTTGATTTTTCAAAAAATTGTTTTAGGTTTAAGGAATTCTTGGATGTACATTCAAAGGAAATTTCTTGGAGGTATGTGATACATTTTTTTGGATGTTTTTTGTTCATTTTTTTTTAAAGTATGGATTTGTGCTTAATTTCGAATTCTTGGAGACGGTCTAATTTTACAAAGAATTGTTTTAGGTTTAAAGACTTTTCTTGGAGGCGGCCTGATTTTGCAAATAATTGTTTTGGGTTTAAGGAATTTTCTTGGACGTACATTCAAAGGACATTTCTTGGAGGTATGTAACACATTTTTTTGGATGTTTTTTGTGCTTCATTTTTTTTGAAAGTATGGAGTTGGTCTTAATTTCGAAAATACCATTTTTGGAAGTATTTTTTAAAGTGACGTTTTTTTTTAAAAGTTGGAGGCATTTTTTGAAGTGACATTTTTTTAGAGTACGTGTTTTGAATTGAAGTAAATATTTTGAGCTTCGTTTCATTTTCATAAGACATTTTTTTCTTGAATTTTTTAAAGTAAGTGTTTTGGATTGGAGTATGTATTTTTTGCAAAAAATTTAAAATCATTTTTTTTAAATTAAGTCTTTTGTGATGCTTTTTCTAGTTGAGTTATTGTCTAATTTTTTGAAAGAAATTTTTTGAAGTTCATACTCTATTATCATGGGAAATCGAAGGACTTGTGCGAGAAAATATGATCGAAAAAGAAACCCTGAGGAACGTAGAGAAGAGATGAGACAATCTCGCAAAAGAAAGATAGAAGCCCTATCAAATATTGAAGGGGAAAATCAACCTCAAGCAGAAATTGAAGCAGGTATGTAAATGTAAATGTTATGATCTGTTGATATATTTAAAATTTTCCCTGTGTAAAATGTGAAGCTTAATTTTTATTTGATGAACTAATTTGAATTTAAATATTTTGTTTAATGTAAATAGACAAAGATATTCCTCAAAACATTGATGATGAGATAAAAAATTTTGAAAGAGAAAGTGAAAGAGATATTGAACCAATGATTGAAGATGGTGAAAATATTGAAAGAAATTAGGATGAAGAAATTGAATCACAAGGTGTGTATATATATATATATATATATATATATATATATATATATATATATATATATATATATATATATATATATATATATATATATATATATTGAACACATGCACATATTATTGAAATTATACATATATTTATTAATTTAGTTAAATTTATTGTTCATATGTAAACTTATTATGTACTATTTTTTCGAATATGTACATATGAAATCAGTGCCGATGATGAGATGTTAGAAAATGTTAACACTCACACATATGGAGATAAAAAAACCTGACCATGTTATACGATATCGTGTTAACTGCATTTTTGAAAAGTATTTCTTAAATGAGCGGGTGACAATTCAAGCTCAAATGTTGAAAGGTCTCCTATCATTAAGGAAATTAAAAGAAGCTACGACACTACTGGGTATTCGAAAATCAACCAAGGATAAAAAAAATGAAGGAATATGTGATACAAAATATAAGTAGTGCTACAAATTCAATTAAGAGATCTAGAGAGAAAAAAATTTCAATTGTACGTAGAGGAATACATATGGAAATGGTTTCATCAAGTACTAAAGAGAATCGTTTGGTAACATCTATGGAAGGAGCATTAGGAACATCGCAAAAAACGTTGCACAAAAATCGGAAATTTCGGCTGCAAGTAGATGTAAATGATGAGCTCGCTTGTTGGAGAGCTATTTGTAGGCAACCATACAAAGATAGACTTAGAGAAAATGTTAAGAAAATAATATATGAATATTGGAAGAACAATTCGCATGTTTTTCCAACTGCAAGGCATGTGATGCGAAGAAGAATAGGACGAAATCAATACAAAGAACATGAAAAATATTTCTTGGAAACCACTCAGATAGAGTTATTCAACAAGTTCAAAGAAGAAAATCATCAAATTCATGTTTCAATCAGTGCTTTTGTTCAACAAAAACCATGGTATGTAAAACATATCACCGTACGCGACACTTGTTGTTGTCGTTATCATGTGGAATTTGAGTTATATTATGACACATTCCTTGATTTTGGTAGAACATTATGGAAGGATTCAACTCCTCCTTCCACTATCCGTGATTTCATATCTCAAATTCTATGTGAAAGAGAAAGCAATGAACTATTTTACAAAAAGAAATGTGTTGGTGGTAAAAAATGCGATGATTGTGGAAATTTGACTAAATTTCAAAACAAATATCGTATTGATATAAATGATCAATCATTGTCCAACATGAAATTAAAATGGAAGAGATATGAATATATCGATACATCGATTCAAGGTGAAAATAGTGTTAAAAGAATTGAATTACTAGAAGACGAAATTTTTCTGATAGACTTTTTGAGAAAGTTTGAGGTAGAAATTTACAAATACACCAAGCATTCCCATAGAGCTTGATGGCAAGACTTGCAATTCAAAAAATCTCGTGAATTTTTTCCACCAGGGACCATTTTGTCAGTGATTGATTTTGCAGAAAACTACACATTTGTTCCACAAAAAGAAATTCAGAGTGAATACTATCATTCTGACCAAGTCTCCATGCTCGTCCATATTCTATATAGACATGCTGAACAAAATGTCGATCATATAGAAATCACGAGTGAAAATCAACATATCATTAAAGAATATCACTTTTATATCAGTGACGATCGTACACATGATACATATTTTGTACAACATTGTTTTGGAAAAATTTATGATTCCTTGAAAAATCATGGAATAACATTCAATGAACATTGGATATGGTCAAATGGATGCGCAGGTCAATTCAAATCTGCACGATCATTCTTTTGGTTGTGTTGTCTTCATAAGAAAACCTGCATTAAACATTGTTGGAATTTCTTTGAGACTAGCCATGGAAAAGGAGAACATGACGGTGCAGGAGCATGCATAAAACAAGCACTTCAAAGATATCAAATGAACCCCTCTGCAAGCCGACTTGTGAACGCTAAAGAAGTTGTTCAATGGTGCATCGCTACTCTAAGTGATGAGACTAACCCATCAAGGGAAGTGCGAAGGTACATTCAATTTAATTTTTATTGGAAATCTAATTTTAAACATTGTGTACATTTATCATGCAATGATTATCTTTGATTGTATTTTGATAGATCATATTTACAAATTCTTCTTTTAATTTTCCATATAAAGGTTTTTCTGGCATATTGGGATCGAAGACGTAGATAGATCAATTGGAAGTGATGTTGAAACAATAAAAGGGACTCGAAAATTGCATTCAATTCAAACAAAGTCGTCCAGAAATGTGTTTGCATTGGATAAAAGAAAATATTCTTGTTTTTGTGATGTTTACATAGACAACACAAAATCCAATGACGTTTGTGAAAACAAAATGTATGTGAACGATTGGAAACATACAGAGCTAAATACAAAGGGAAAAATGTCTGTTGCAATGTTTGAAGAAATGAAATAAGAGGAAACTACAATATCATCCGATGGTGATCGAGTTTCTGATCTTGTTAGAGAAGGTAACATTTGAATTGCTTTCTAATGATTTAAAGATCTAGAAATAAATTTAAATATGTATAATTTTGTTAAGTTTGTTTTATTGTGCAGGAGATGTTTTTTCTGTAATTGCACCTATTGAAAATGATGAAAATGTTAAGTATTATTTGATGCGTTGCACTGAACGAAAAATGAAATTATTAGAAAACTATAATGATCACGGATTTCAATATGACAGAGGATCTATTATACTGAAAGGTTATTTTTTCAGACAAACTAATCAAAGTGGGGACTTTGTTTACTTTGAAGACTATGAACCTGATTCCATAAGTTGTCAATATAGTCACTTGGTGTGTGTAGCACACATAAAGTTGATAGAGGTTCAATCAAAGAAAAAAACGAAAAATTAAGAAATGGAAAATGTCAAAATCCGATCATGAATGGATTATTAAAGATGGCATTCCATCGGAATTTTTTTGATTGAATTTCCCAACAATTTATTCTCTTTGGATTAAATATGTTTTAGAACTTCCAGTACACTCAACTAAAAATTGAGCTGCTTATGTTATTTGTGCAAGTGTTTGCACATGTACAAATTGTTTTGGTACATGCACGTGCTCTAGTATCAACTGAAAGTAGCTTTTCTATACATGTGCATTGACGAAAAATGTTATATATATATATATATATATATATATATATATATGTTCTATAATGCAATTAACTGGAACTAGTTTTTCTATGTGCATTGATGAAAAACTAGTTGGATTTTCTGGTAAAAAGTATCCACAATGTAAATAAATCATCCGCAGTATAGTTTTGTACGAAGATTCCTTTCAGACAAGAGACTCGGAGCACTTCTCCGACTTTTGGTGGGATTTGACCCACATCTCTATTCTTGATTGAAAATCTAGTACAAAATTTGTTTGTCCAATGGTCGGATATGTTCAATGTGCATTGATGAAAAATGTTACTTACATATTGGATATATATGTTCTAGAATGAAATTAATTGTTCAAGTAGTTTTACTATGTGAATTGATGAAAAATGATTTAAATGTACTCAATATATATGTTCTAGAATGCAATTTTAACTAAAAGTAGTTTTTCTATGTGCATTGATGAAAAATCGTATTGGATATATACACGAACTTAATGTGCCCAATTTTTCTTGTGAGATTTTCTGGTAAAAAGTATCCATGCAATGTAAATAAATCATCCACAGTATAGTTTTGTACGAAGATTCCTTTCAGACAAGAGACTCGGAGCACTTCTCCGACTTTTGGTGGGATTTGACCCACATCTCTATTCCTGATTGAAAATCTAGTACAAAATTTGTCTGTCCAATGGTCAGATATGTTCTATGTTCTAGAATGCAATTAACTGAATGTCATCAATTTACCAAATTATAAATCAACAAGGCTACCTATTTGAGTGCATTAATGACATTGACCCAAATTCAACAAACATATATGTACTTCTTATATGTTCAATCAAAATTAAAGGGATAATTTACATATATCTACTTCTTTAAACTCTTTTTTTAATTAGAGTTCAATTGATACATGGTTAGTTGCATTGAAAAGCTATGTTCTTCCTATTGGAATTTTTTTCACTCAAACAAGACTATGTAGAGATCAAAAGCAATCTTAATATGCCAAATGTACTTCAACCATCCAAAACTTGAGTTTTAAAAACTTTTTGATTAAATCAAAACAATACAAGGCACATAGGAGTCTTCTATCTAAGCGAAATGTAGATTGAAACCATCCAAAACTTAGATAAAAAAATTTAACATTATATCAAAACATTTAACATTTAACGTTAAATCAAAATTAAAGGGATTTACATATAACTACTTCTTTACTCTTTTTTATTAAATCAAAACAATACTTCACATGGGAGTCTTCCATCTAGGCGAAATGTAGATTGAAACCATCCAAAACTTAAATCAAAACATTTAACATGTTATATCTTGAAAAATTTAACATTTAACATTAAATCAAAATTAAGGGGATTTACATATAACTAATTTAATCTTTTTGAATTTATCAAAACAATACTTCAAATAGGAGTATCTTCCATCTAGGCCAAATGTAGATTGAAACCATCCAAAACTTAGATCAAAACATTTAACATTTAACATTAAATCAAAATTAAAGGGATTTACATATACAACTACTTATTTACTCTTTTTGATTCAATCAAAACAATACTTCACATGGGAGTCTTCCATCTAGGCCAAATGTAGATTGAAACCATCCAAAACTTAGATCAAAACATTTAACATTATATCAAAGCATTTAACATTTAACATTAAATTTTTCATTAACATACCACTTTACGGTGTTTTTATACCTTTATTGAGGCAAGATGAACCCTAGACTAAACCTTCGTCTCCCTGCCGCCAAGTGGTAGAGCCGCCATGCCTGAGATTGGATCAGAGGACTCAAATTACCAACCTCTCATTCTAGAATCGCCACCCTCCACCAATCGCCTCTCTAGCCCTCGACTCCAGCGCACGCACCGCAATCTATGCCCCGGAATGAGGATCCGACCGCGGCCACCACGACCGTCTTCACCTCACCGAGAGGAGCCAAGATCGATAATAGGGCTTTTGTTCGCCACGCACTGTTAATGTACGCCAAGTCCCCGGTCGTTCCACCAACCACACTCGCGGCCTTCGCCAGCCAGGGCTCCCGCGGAAGTTGTTTCAAGGGTCGGTTTCTGGATGCAGGGGATAAACTTGAGGGCAACGCTCTTTAAAGTCCAGCTCGGGTCACCTGAGTCTTGCCTCTTTGGGGCTATCTTCAACTCGGCGAGTTTGGCTAATACGAGCCCTGCAGCAAAACTATCAACCGCAGCACTAAAAGGGACTCTGGCTGCAAACCCCCGAGGCTTCATTTTTGGGCTCAGGAGTTGGTCTACAGGCGTTTCCCGCCCTTACGGCCTGTCTCAGCAGAGGCTTGGAGTCGCAGGCAAAAGCAGGGACGCCCTTCATTGCCGCGTTGATCCTGAATCCAAAAAGAACCCTGCCTCTTTTCAGATCCAACTCCGGTTACTCTCTGGAAAAACTATTTTGCTTTGGGCTTCTTCTTCAGATCTTATTCAGAAGCTTAAGCTTAACCTGGAACAACGGACGGGAGTCCCATCGATTCACCAAAGACTTCTTTTCCAAGGTAAACATCTTGAGGATTTTCTTCCCCTTTCTGCTTATAACATTAACAGAAATGATTCCATTGTTCTTACCCTTCGCTTGAGAGGTGGTGCTGTAGGACAGTCTTCTTCAACCCCTATCTTCTCCTATAAAGAAGCTGTTCACTCTCAGAACCCCAAACCCTCTGCTGCCTCCAAACCATCTGCTGCCTCCAAACCCCAACCTTTTCTGGTTGACAAGCTGGATGAAGCACCTTCTGTTGAGGTCTCTCTTCCATCTGTCGCAGAAGATCTTCAAAAATATGCAGAGAGAGCTATCATTTGCAGATTTAATGGGCTTTGGCCGTGAACCAAGGAACTCTTTGATTGGATATACGAAAGCTGGACCAGCAAGTGCCTCGTTAGGTGCTGCTCACGAGGGTTCTTCATAGTACTGTTCGATCAGGCAAAGCATTATGAACATGCCTTACAGAAAGGTCCCTGGTTTTTTGGAAATGCTGGGCTCTTCTTAACCCCATGGTTCCCAGATTTCGACCCTGCAACAGCTACCATCACCAAGACCCCTATTTGGGTCAGACTGCCCAACCTTCCTGTCCATTTATGGCATATGGCAGTGTTCAGGCGAATGGGCGATACCTTGGGGCGCTTTCTCGATGTAGATTATGACAGGCCACTTCACGGCATCTACACATATGCCAGAATGTGCGTGGAGGTTGACATCAGCAAAGGCTTGCCCGAACAAATTATCCTCAAGGTCGGTGATCATGTTTGGACTCAGTACTTAGACTATGAGAACACTGCATTCCGTTGCCGCCACTGCAACCAAACAGGGCATCTGCAGAACTCATGCCCCACTCTTGCAGAAACAAAGACTAAAGGAGATTATACAAAGTCCAAATCCAAAAAATGGACTCCCTGTACCCCGCCACCTGCTGCAAATTATACTTCCTCGAGCTCGGATGATGATGGGAGTGAGGCAGATTCAGACCTTGTTCCCCAGACTCAGAAACTGTCCACTGATGCTCCCAAGCATCCCCCTGATACTACAGTCACTCAGAAGCGTAGTCATGAGTCCGCCTCCTCCGATTCAGATAAGGAGGCCCCTCTTCTGGAGAACTCCAGTCTTCAAATTTTCCCAGCACAAACTCACCAGGATGGCTGGGTCAAAGTCAACAAAAAGAAAGGGAAGAAATTCCGTGTAGAAAACTCTACCAATTCTGGGTAGAAGTCGGTTCCTTCCGGTTTTTAGTTGTTTATTGCTGCTCCTCGTTTGTCTCATCTCTCTATCCGGGGACCGAAGTTGATATTTTATCATTTCCGGTTGTCCGTGTTTTTGTCTCTCTTGAATGTACTTTCTCATGTACCATATTTTCACTTAATAGAATTAGTCCAATTCAGAAGAAAAAAAAAAAAAAAAAAAAAAAAACATTTAACATTAAATCAAAATTAAAGGATTTGTATATATATAACTGTAATGAACATAATGTACATAGCGAGGCCCGTCTCCTGGGTTGCCTAACTAGCCAACACCAGAGGGGGTCTAAATCAAAAAAACAGAAAAGGAGCTGCCCATAACTGGGAAAAAGCTAAAGAGGACTTGACATCGGGCTATCTATCGATGTGTGTAGGAGGATTCTCCTTGAAAATTGGACAACCATAGTCCTTCGGATCATCATCTACTCCCTTGGAGTGCTGGGAGGAGTTGTCGCTGCTTGCGCCATCACTGCTCGAGCTCGTCGAGTCGGATTTGACTGGAAGAGTTGCCGATTTCGTGGTGTCCTGGGGAAAATGGGTTGGGATGGTGGACTTTCTCCACCACTTCCTGGAACTAGAAGCACCTTCATCTTGTGGCTCCTCCTGAAAAGAGATGGAAATGGCCGCCATAATTCGCGGTCTGACCATAGCGTTTGTGAAGTGAAATTGTGTTTCATTGCTTGTTGGAGGAGGGTGGCTACCTGTGTCATGGATGGAAAGAGGAAGGCGAGAGCTAGCACTCCTACCCCCTCCATCCCTACCCCCACCTCCCCTTCTGCAATGCATCCATTGTCTATGCATGGGGTCTTCCATGGGCCAAATGTAGATTGCAACCATCAAAAACTTAGATCAAAACATTTAACATTATATCAAAACATTTAAAACATTTAACATTAAATCAAAATTAAATGGATTTACATTTAAAACATTTAACATTAAATCAAAATTAAAGGGATTTACATTAAATGTAAACTAAAATGGTATCCAAAACTTAGTTTTAAAAACTTTTTGATTATATCACAACATTACTTCACATGATTAATGTACTTCAACCATCCAAAACTTGGGTTTTAATTTTTTTTTGATTATATCACAACATTACTTGACATGCCATCCAATTGTAGTTCAACTATCCAATAAAAACATTTAATATTATATCACATGTGCCAAATGTAGATTGAAACCATCGAAAACTTAAGTTTTAAAAACTTTTTGATTATATATCGTGCAACATTACTTCACATACCATGCCAATTATAGTTCAACTATCCAATAAAAACATTTAACATTATACCACATGTGCCAAATGTAGATTGAAACCATCCAAAACTTAAGTTTTAAAAACTTTTTGATTATATATCGTGCAACATTAAAACATTAAATATCACATGCGAAATGTAGATTGAAACCATCCAAAACTTGAGTTTTAAAAACTTTTTGATTATATCATACATAACATTACTTCACATGCCATGCCAATTATAGTTCAACTATTCAATAAAAACATTTAACATTATATCACATGCCAAATGTAGATTGAAACCATCCAAAACTTAACTTTTAATTTAACAAAAAATTATAGATCACAACATTATTTCACATGCCAAATGTACTTCAAGCATCCAAAACTTAAATTTTAAAAACAAAACAAATTATAACACATCATTACATAAAATGCCAAATGTAGTTTAGAAGCAAAACAAAAATTAAATTTTAAAAACAAAACAAATTATAACACATCATTACATAACATGCCAAATGTAGTTCAGAAGCAAAACATTAATTTATAGATGACAACATTACTAGTAGTTCAATTATCCAAAACTTAAAAGTTTAAAAAACCAAACAAATTATATAACAACATTACTTCACATTCACATGCCAAAAGTACTAAAACCATCCAAAAATTAACTTTTTGGAACAAAACAAATTATATTAACATTGTAATAAAATATGTCCAAAAATTGTAGATCTCACAAGTATCAAACTGTATCAAATTATATATATATATGACAGTGCATCTAGATAATATATAAAAAGAAAATTTAAGACTATCTAAATCTTGAAATCAAATCTACAAATCATGTCCATCAAATAGAGATGGATCTAGCATCTTTCCTATCAGGGTCTCAATCCGCGCACTATCATGTGAAGCATGGGAAACCTACATACACAATGCACATGTACTCAAGAACATTAAAATTTGATGTTTTAAAAATGAGTGAGAATATATATAGAACTTCATGTAAAAAACAAAATATAACAAAAAAATCATGCAATACCTCATGAGGTTCCCTCTCCATTTGATCAACAAGTTCCGCCTCCATAGGAACATCTGCAATGGTAAACTGTACAATTTATATATATATATATATATATATATATATTAAAAAAATTCAAATGAAAATGCACGTGTACATATATAAACTTATTTTCAATAATATTAAAAAAAAAGTTAGACAACTTGTTCAAATGGTGTGGATTAAAGAAATCTTCTATAGGAACCTAAATTCAAAAAATTTAAAATAATTCAAAATATATATATATATATATATATATCTCAATTTTTAATGGAACTTTTTGAGGTGGAATATATATATATATATATATATAACTTAAACATAAATTTGAAAAGTGAAAAATTGTCCATACTTGTGGCTCATCTCCTAAGGAAGTAGAAGGTACATCTCCCAAGGAAGAAGAAGGTACCACCATCCCAAAAACATCGGACGGAATCAGAATCTGTTAAAACATTTTATCATTATATATACATATATGTACATGTGTGCACAATTATTTATTTTAAAATATCACTTAAAAAACACTAACATTTGCCAACATATCTTGATGGTGAGACCCATCTACATTGTTTGAACCAGAGGTCCCGAACGTGATATTAACATTTTCGTCATGCATTATGCATGACAACTGCAAATGGTGTTTTAACATATAATGATACATGTTTGTTAGATTAATGTACATACAAATAAATGTATACATGTACATACACATGTATTTATTACAAATTGTACACATGTATATGTATGTTAAAATAATTTCAAACCCTAAGGTCATTAACACATACCGTTCTCATGCCCTCTTCCTCATGGAGAATTAGGTCTTGAAAACCATTGCGACAATTTTTTGCATATATTTGGAGATGTTCAACATTCATGTTGTTAATCTCTTCATCTGTACAATACACAAAATTGGCACGTGCATTTTCATGTGCTCTTTGTCGATTTAGACAAACATCGACTCCACCCAATTCGCTGTAAACATTTTCGATCATGACATCCCTTGCTTCTCGAATTATTCGAGAAGTCACATCCATATCTGACCGCATATTTTCCACCCGAAAGCTCGACTCACCAATGGCAGCTCAGGGTGAGGCAACTCCACATCTCGCTTAGCACCCTTACGGTCATATAATCGACCTTTCCCCAGACCAAAAAATTTTGACGGAAGGTCATTGTAGTTGGGTTTCATACCCAAAAAAATTATGCGTAAAACAATTGTGAAAAATAAACAAGAACCTCGTCATTCCATGGGAGCCTTCCATAGGCCACAAGGTGCCTATCATACAAATAGCGAGCTATATTTGGGTGCTCGTAATATTGCACCTTTAGTATTTTTCTTTTTTGCCCTTCCTTGAAATTAAACATTGACTTTGCCATATCTTTTGTAACTCTTTATTTTACATCCTCCCATTTATCTAGACCCATTATTGTTTCCTTTCTCTTTCTCATCACTTCTAAAAATGTATCAGTCATTGGCCCAAGAGTTTTTTACACATTTACAATTTCACCCAATGAATGTGTAACTATTTCTAGGCTTTGTCGACTCTCAACAAGTAGAGTCAAAGCCACAAGATCTCTCCGCAATTTTGCATGAATTTTTTCACACCTTCGTAAGGTGCATTGCACCATGTTTGTTTCCCATGGTATATCAGAAATTTTGGCCGGATAAGTTGTGTTGGGTAGACAACCTTCTTCTTGAATGTAGCGTTCTACCTTGCGTCTATTTTGACCAATATTTGGAACATTTTCGGCCTCTGCATCAATATATATATAATTTCGTATATAAAAAAAAACACATGTAAATTTTTTTGTACAAATTCAATGAAAAAAATATTGAAATTGATGGCAACCTTGACATGGTTGGTTAGCATCTTCTCCACCATGAAACTGTCGAGACCCAGAATTACCCTGCTAAGAACCAAACCCAGAAAAACCCTGCTGAGAACCAGCACCACTAGCTGTTGATTGGCCTTCGGGGGAATAAATATCACCCCCTTCACGCAACCTGCTACCACTCATTGATGGCCCTCTAAGGGGATTTGAACCACCACCAACCTCTTGAGATGAGAGAGATACTTCATAAACAAATACGAATTTATAATCAATTGAAAAATAAATTCATGTGTACATATAAATACATGTACATATTCATTTATTAAATTGCGTGAACCATACCACAAATGGGTGAACCATGGGCACGCTCCATGGATGGAGTAGAGACCCTTCTCTTCTTGGCTCCTAAAAATAAAAAAATGAAACTTATTAACAACTAATTTAACTCACAAAGTTAATAAACAAATCAATTCCATATGTACACACATTTATGGAGATTTAAGATTATATTTAAATACTGTGAACATCCCCCGATCCCTGAACCCCCATATGGGATTCAGTTGATCTTCGTCGTTCATCATCCATGATATATATATCTATTGGTAGACATTTACAAAAAATAGATTTCAGAAAATCAATTTGTAATTTAGTGTACACAAATTATGTAGAACACAACTTTCAAAGCAATAATTGATGTGTGAAACTCAATTTAAGCAAAAAAGAAATTATAAAAATGATAAGTTCACCAAATTGCGCTTTACATGGTGGGAGCACACTTGGTATAAAATTGAAAAAAACACATGGTCATTAAAAAAGAAGTGAAACTGCATTTAAACAAAATCCATTTAAACAAAAATTTGTTGAAGTCCCTGCATTTTAATTTTATAAAAATGTGAAGTTCACCACTTATTGCAAATGTGAAGTTCACCAGGTTTCACTTTACATGGTGTGGTGGGAGCACACTTGGTATATAATTGAAAAAACACATGGTCATTAAAAAAGACGCATTTGTAAGTACACAACACACACATATCCAAGATATGTTACAATGTCCATCAATAAATTTTGAAGGAGAGCATCTCAACACTAATTCATCTTTGAGAGATGAATCTTGAATTTTTGAAGAAGAGCATCTCAAAACCAATTCATCTTTGAGAGATGAATCTTGCATTGGAATTGCTCTATATAATTCTAATTCATCTTTGATAGATGAATCATGAATTGGCATTGCCCCACGCAATAGATCAACAGACATCTTATTCACATTTGTACAATGCCTTATACTAAAAAATTGAAATTGGCTAACAATATTGTTTGCTATTCCATGCAGTTCTTTTAGTCTCTCCTTCTCAACTTGGAACATGTCATTCATTTGGTTGCACACAAGTTCAAAATTGGTGAAAACTACAATTCCATTTGATCCATACTCCATCGTTGTTCCCAAGCCTTCTATCAATCCAATATAATATGCCTTGTTGTTTGTTGTTCTTCCTGGTATATTCATTTTCCTTTGGACGACTTTGCTAGTCGCAATATTGGAAAGCACATATGTAATCACTGCTTTCCCTGGATTGGGATAGCAAGAAAATTCTATGCATAATTTCCATTTTTCAACCATATTTAATGGTTTTCTTATCCCTGAAAAAAACAAATTCAATAAAAATATATATATTAAATCGACATTTATTGCAAATGCATGAGAAAAATGACACAATATCATGAGGTAAATGACATGTGCATTGTTTATCTTAAAGTTTGACTTAAAAAGTTTATGGTAGAGTTCACATCTAAAATTAATGGGAGGAAGCCTTTAGTTTGTGGGAGAAATGACACATGTATACAGTTTACCTTAAAGTGGTTGTGTTTTATGGATATTAGAGGAAGCCTTTAGTTTGTGGGAGAAATGACACATGTACATAGCTTACCTTAAAGTGGTTGTGTTTTATGGATATTAAAATGAAGAACTTCTATTTAGATCCATTCCAGAGATTGACTGTAGCGGCATTTACTAGATATGTCACCTTTCATAAAAGATGAGATCCAAAGGCTACCTGGCCCTTTACAGACTCTGCCTATAGAACTTGTATAAGTAAACACTAGACCTATCCCAATTTCACCGTGTGAAGGGTGTAGAGGACCCGTGGAATCACTCAAGGTTGTATTATTAAACCTTTGGTTTAATGATCTTCAACCTTTGGTTGTAGATCCTTCAACCTTTGGTTGTACTTTGAAGGTCCTTGACCTTCATCCTTCAACCGGAGGTTGTAGATCCTTCAACCTTTGGTTGATCTTTCCTTAAACCTTTGGTTTAATGATCTTCAGCCGTTGGTTGTAGATCCTTCAACCTTTGGTTGTCCTTCATCCTTAAACCTTTGGTTTAATTATCTTCAGCCGTTGGTTGTAGATCCTTCAACCTTTGGTTGTCCTTCATCCTTAAACCTTTGGTTTAATGATCTTCAACCAAAGGTTGTAGATCCTTCAACCTTTGGTTGTTGTTATGGGTTCAACCTTTGGTTGGTTGTACTTTCAACCTTTGGTTGTTTCTCCTTAAACCTTTCAACCTTTGGTTGTACTTTGAAGGTCAAGGGATCTTCATCCTTCAACCTTTGGTTGTTTATCCTTAAACCTTTGGTTTAATGCAAAGGTCCTTGACCTTACTCATTGGGCAAGCCCAACCTTCCTTAAACCTTTGGTTTAATGATCTTCAACTGTTGGTTGTAGATCCTTTAGGACAGGTTCCACCCATTCCTTCCTATGGTTGATCCTTCATCCTTAAACTTTGGTTTAATGATCTTCAACCGTTGGTTGTAGATCCTTCAACCTTTGGTTTTCCTTCATCCTTAAACCTTTGGTTTAATGATCTTCAACCTAAGGTTGTAGATCCTTTAGGATGGGTTCCACCCATTCCTTCCTATGGTTGATCCTTCAACCTTTGGTTGTCCTTCATCCTTAAACCTTTGGATTAATTATCATCAACCGTTGGTTGTATATCCTTTAGGACGGGTTCCACCAATTCCTTCCCATGGTTGATCCTTAATGGCCCTATAAGGGCATAGGGTCCCATACATATGGTTATATGGCCCTATGAGGGCATGGGGTCCCATCATATGGGTGATATGGCCTAATATGATTCATAATAATCAGATCATATCATCGCATTAATCAATTTCAAGGACCTTGAATGGCCCTATGAGGGCATAGGCTCCCATCAGTAATGGGAGGGCCTTCCATGACATGCTAAAGGACCTTATAGACCCCCTTAAGGGGGCATAGAGGCTTATTATCCTAATGGTTGGGTGGACCATAGGATCTATAAGTGTAGCTATAAGGAGGCAATAAGGCCTTCAATGATATGCTAATGGCCCCTGTTCTCCGCGGGGGTGTGCTACTCGAATTCCGCTTACCTACTAAGGGCTGGGCCGTTGAGACCAGTGACCTAACTTGAGGGCATCACCGACTGTTAAAATGATGGTGACCTCCTGAGGGGCATATCCTACTGGATAGCTGACCTAACTTGAGGGGTGGAACTGCTAGTGTCATTCTAGTCATACCGCCATCATGATCAAAATTGCTCTTTGCATTTGCTAGGTATCCCATACCAATAAATTTCACCATTCCGCTAGGTCATAGATCCATATCGATGGCAATGATTTTTCCATTAGTTTTCCTCATGTGAAACTTGCTAATTCTCCTCTCTATGGTATTTATTCATGAGCTACTTTCAGTTTGTGAGTCATGTTACTAGGTCATAGGATGGGTCTCATTAGGTTCTAAGATCTCACCATGGTCAAATTAATGAGTCAAGTGTCAATAAATATCAGCAAGGTCATGAGGAAGTAAATAAACTTAAAGTCACATCACCTAGAAGATCAAAGAAATGTTTTATTCAGTTTGATGTAATTCTCAACTCAAAACCATGTTTCGAGGTGAAAACAAGATACTTTAATTTTAATTATCATCTTTGTGTAATTTTATGTCATCATATGTAATAAGTCACACTTTAGAAGCTGCTATCTCCACAAAATTATCACCCTGCCCTTCAGAGACGTTTTTTCACCACATTTTTAGTCCATAATCATGTTCTAAGTATGTCAATCATAAGGAGCCTGGAAAGAGCTTTCCAATGGTATATTACACTCTCAAAACTGACTACTGGATTGAAATTTATGCCTAAGTGAATAAAGTCCTCTATACCCTAACCCTTCCCCTTTTTCCCACCTTTCCCTTAAACTTTATGTTATTAAAGTTTAATATTTTCTTTTATAAAATCCATTTTTCCCCATCCGATGGAAAATCGCATTATTAAAATCTTTAAAATACATATGCGATTTAATAACCACTTTCCCTCCATACCTTTTAACTTTATAATAAAGTTAAATTTTTACATGATAAAAACCCTCCGATCGCAATCACAATATATAAACCACTTCCCCTTCATGACCCCTTAAAATTTATAACAAATTTTAAGTTCTACATTATAAAATCCCCTCCAATCTAAACCTTGCCCTTTCCCAATCGCATCGCAACATTTAATATATGCGCTCCAATTGGCCTATTGTAAAAACTCCGATGCAATTGTATTGACTCGCCCGATGTACATCGACCGTCGATCACCCCCCTTAATTCCACAGCCCCATATGCGTATCGCACCATCACAATCGTTGAAATCCCTTTCGGCCATATTTTGTCTTTGCCTTCTCCCGATGTCGATTGACCTTTTCAATGTAATTACAAACCCTCCACCCCATTCATAATACGTATAAACGAGGCCTTCACTTTGTAAAACTTTAAAATTTCATTTTAATTTGTTTTATAAAGGACTTTCCCCTTCACCATTTATTCATCATCGCATCGGGAAAATTTTGTTATGTAATACATTTGACCCCGCTCCCCTTCTGATTCCGATTTTTACCCCGATCCCACCTTAAAGGGCTCTCCGCTCTTTCACTGTAAAAATCCTTCCTCCCTTTTTAAAAAAGCGAAAAACCATTTTTATTTGCTTTCAGAGGGATTTCCCCGCTCTCTTATTGCATTACCCATCGGACCTATGCCAATCGCATCGGAGGTTTTGTCTCATCCCAATACATCTTCTCCCTTTCCCGCTCTGATCCCGATTGCAATGACATCGTCGCAACGTATACATGTTCAAATGTTCCACTCTATATTGTATTCCCTCTGCCCATCAGTTTTGATTACGATAGTGATTCGGCCCTGCCTCCTCTCCCTTTTATTCTTCCATTCAAAAATGGGTTTTCTCCCTTCACTAAAGGCATAAATTCATTTTATTTTATTTCAAAAAGCATTTTAGTAAAAGTCAGTTTTCTTCAAACAAATAAAGAAAAGTGGCAGTCAAAGGTTGAGAGCTGATATGAGACAGAGATGTTTACAGCAGCAGAAAAATAGGGATCTGCTCTTCAAATTGCCTATTTTTCATTCAGCAGTGTAACTGTGAATCTGTCAAAGTGATCAAATGTAATGCAGTTCCTTCTTTTAGGCAGATTGTTGGTTCTCTTTTCTATCTTCGGATTTCAGTTCTGAGTTAGTAAAACAACTTCCTTTTTCTTTGGATTTGTTTCCCACAAATCTGGTCTATATAATGTAATTCTAAATCATTTGTAAAGCAACAGAATCGAGAAGTAGGGGAATAGTGTGGAAATTGTGAGAATTCTCTCGCGCTCCATTGTAATGCTTTGAGAAATTAATAAGAGATGCACCGATTTGTGGGATCCATGTGGTATGAGTTTTCCTATCGTGTACTTCAATCCGCGCACTATCATGAGAAGCAGGGAAACCTACATATCCAATGCACATGTACTTGAACATTAAAATTTGATGTTTTAAAAATGAGTGAGAATATATATAGAAATTCATGTAAAAAACAAAATATAACAAAAAATTCATGCAATACCTCATGAGGTTCCCTCTCCATTTGATCAACAAGTTTCGCCCCCATAGGAACATCTGCAACGGTAAAATGTACAATATACATGGGTCAGCTTTTTAAATATAAATATATAAATTTATATATTAAAACTTTCAAATGAAAATGCACGTGTACATATATAAACGTATTTTCAATGATATTAAAAAAAGAGTTAAAGACAACTTGTTCAAATGGTGTGGATGTTCCTATCTCTATCGCTAGAGTCCGTGGATTAAAGAAATCTTCTATAAGAACCTAAATTCAAAATTTAAAAATAACTCAATACATATATATATATCTCAATTTTAATGGAACTTTTTGAGTGGAATATATATATATATATATATATATATATATATATATATATATATATATATATATATATAACTTTTAAACATAAATTTTAAACTTGTCAAAAATTGTCCATACTTGTGGCTCATCTCCCAAGGAAGTAGAAGGTACATCTCCCAAGGAAGAAGAAGGTACTGCCATCCCAAAAACATCGGACAGAATCGGTATCTGTTAAAACATTTTATCAAATTATATATATAGATACATGTACATGTGTACACAATTATTTATTTTAAAGTCACTTAAAAAACACTAACATTTGCCCACATATCTTGATGGTCAGACCCATTTGCATTGTTTGAACCAGAGGTCCCGAACGTGATATTAACATTTTCGTCACGCATCATGTGTGAGAATTGAAAATGGTGTTTTAACATATAATCATACATTTTTGTTAGATTAATGTACATACAAATAAATGTATACATGTACATACACATGTATTTATTACAAATTGTACACATGTATATGTATGTTAAAATAATTTCAAACCCTAAGGTCATTAACACATACCATTCCCGTGCCCTCTTCCTCATGAAGAATTAGATCTTGAAAACCATTGTGACAATTTTTTGCATATATTCGGAGATCTTCAACATTCATGTTGTCAATCTCTTCATCTGTACAATACACAAAATTGGCACATGCATTTTCACGTGCTCTTTGTCGATTTTGACAAACATCGACTCCACCCAATCTGCTGTAAACATTGTTGATCATGACATCCATTGCTTCTCGAATTATTTTAGAAGTCACATTCATCTCTAACTGCAGAGTTTCTACCCAAAAAGGTCAACTCACCAATGGCAGCTCAGGGAGAGGCAACTCCACATCTTGCTTAGCGCCCTTATGGTCATACAATCAAACTTTCTGATGAAGGAGCATTAGACGAAGAGGAAAATACTTTGTATTTTAAACCTAGTGGTTTTTAAGAGCTAGATTTTTATAAATGATTTGAGTGGGTTTTATGTATTTTTAATTAAATATTGTAAATAATTGAGAATATGAGAGAAGTTAGTCAGTTGAGGATGTAGAGGGATTGAGATATTTTTCTAAATATTAATTTAGAAATTAGTTTCATTAATTATTGGTGAGAGAGGATCCTTAGGGATTCAAGAGTAATTTTAGGAGATATTTGGGGGTTTGTTGAGTGATTAAAGGGATGAGAACCAAAATTGGTTCTATTAAATTTGTATAAATTATCAAGCCTCAAAGGCATTGGAATCAGTGAGAGTGTGAGTAGAGAGCAGGGGTTTCTATTTGGAAGCCTTCGGGAAATTGTAAAGGGCCAATGATTGGAAATTAGGCCAAGGAAGAAGATTTTATGTAAGTAGTGTGTGTATTAATACAACGTTTGATTTTTTGAAGTTTATGCCATTATTGAAGTTATGTGTTCAATATATGAAGAGCTGATTTGATTTGCTTGAATCCACGTTGATTTTGTGTGAAAACCATAATACATAATCATTGAATGTAAAAGGCGTTAAATATTTTCTTGAATGGTTGTATTCTAATACAGTTAAGTCCGTAGTCTTGTGTTGACCCAGTATATAAAGCGTTGTTCTGTGTCAAGTGTTATTGAGTGTAATCGATAGTGGATCGATTGCAGTAATCGCTACTGGTTTAATGCGTTGAAGCCACAAGACATAATCCTGTGCAGAATGGGGTTCTGTATAGAGATTGACATAATTAACGAATGTTGATTCTTGGGTGAAACCCACATCGAAATTATATTAATCACTGTTGAAATTTTCTTAATGGAAATCGAGAGTTCCGATTCTGGTTCATGCTGGAGGAAGAACGGTACTGGTTGAATGGAATTCTATCATCAAATTGTTGAATATCAATTTGTATCCGATCTATGCTATTTAAATTGTTGAAGGAATGATTCGATTTGGAAAAATTGATATCGATTTTGTGCTACAGTCTCAGCACGTGGAAATCGATGAACTTCAGTCTTTTTTAATAAAGATCCCAAATGATTTCAATGGTTGATTATTTAATATGGTCAAATCTGTGTTAAATTCTATTATCTAGAATCGATATCAGTAAAGATCGATGCCCAGAGTTTGCAGGAGCGAGTTAAAAGTAAAATCGATGGGAATTCTGAGCTGAATGAAATTCCGTTAATCGACTTGCACATAGAGAAGAATGAACGAACTTTGAGATGGTGTGAGGGTTTTAAAATCCATTCGACTATTGATTGCAGAGCATAGCATAATCAAATGATAATGCAGAGAAATCGTGAGACTGGTTCAAGGCATGGATCTGTGAGGGTTCGATTGGTATAATTGAAGCCGATTGTAAAAGCAGGATAGACGCACTGGATAGGGGCGATTTGATTTAAATCGAAGTAGAGGTTTGTTGGAACCAGCGTCAAGGCGTTTAGAAATTATAGTTTTTGTGAAATGCTATACTTGCCGGATTGCTGAAGTTGAACACGATTAGATGGACAGGTATGAATGTTGGCTTCGATTTCTAGTCAATAAAATCTAACTTTGATATGGGCTGGTAAGTGATACAGTGAAGGGCACATATATCTAACTTTGATATGGATTGCCATGAGCTGGTGAGTTATACAGCGAAGGGCGCATAGATAATTGAAACTTGTGGTAATGTTTTAACATATGGCCAGATGCGTATGGTGCGTTCGGGCATTATGATTGATTGATTTTTATGTTGGTATTGGTATTAAATTGTTCAAGTTGAACATTCAAAACATGGTGAATATGCATAGATCATGGGACAATATATGGTTTCGATCATAAGCACAACAACAAAAACATAAAATTCACATGTGGGTTGGAGTTGGTTTAATATGTGGTTTTAACTTCATATTTGGGTTTTAAAACCTTGATGAAAAATTAAAGAATCTTCAATCAAAGATAAGTTTGAAATAGCTTCCGCATATTAATTGAGATTGTCGGATTATGAAAATTGAGGACCATTTCGGTTTTTAAATGGAAATGCATTTTAATTGCATGGTATTGGAGAGATTCTGGGTATTGCAGGGTTGGCCCTGCATCATTTTGGTATCAGAACGGGAAGGCTCTGTTGAAATTGAAGATATTTGTTTTTCTGAATGAATGCAGGAAGGTTTTGTTGAAGTGTGTTTTATTTGAATGTGTGATGAAGACTGAAAGGAAGATCAGATTCTAAATCTGATATGCAAGCTACACAATTGTAGTGAAAAGGATTGCAGAAATGAATGGAGGACAAGATCATGCAGGATCTTAAAAGTGAGATAATTTTCTGATTTGAAATTTATGATTGAAGTTTATGGTTGCAGACAAGATGATGGCAGTGAACCTGACATCCAGCTAAAGGTTGGATAGAGAGGAAAATTGCAGTGTCCTAAAGAGGAAGTGAGTTGAAGAGATAGCCTAGAGAGAGCAGAGGAGAGTGCTCAAGAGGTTCCAGAGGCAGTGAACCAGTACTTACCAAAAGATTGAGTGAGGAGAGCTTGGTGAGGTAAGTGGCGGCAGGATAGGAGAGCTTGCTGTTGCAGAGGCTAGTGCAACCCATGGTGAGTGAGGATCTCATGGAGAAGATGATCACGGAGGATCAGAGAAGAGGTTCAGAGGAATGCCACAGAGGTGAGATGACTGATAAAGTCAGAGAAAGAGAAATTGCAGTAATGAAGGTACAATTGCAGGTACTACAGGAATGGCTGCAAGAGCAGGAAAACCAGAATGGAGGATGGATCTTTCCACTGAAAGGAAAGAGATTGATTTGGCAACCATTGCAGATGAAGTTGAGGCAAAGTGTGATTGCCTTATTGAAGGAGGAACTTAGAGTTCTTGAGCCAGAGATGGAATTTGAAGATTCCACACGCAGATCTGTTCAAAGGGAAGTGTTGGAGGAAGCAGTCAAGACTAAAAAGTTTTGTGGTTTAAAAAATAATGAGTTGTGTATGTTTGCAGGTACAGTACAAGGAGATGAGCAAGCTTTAAAGTTTGTTAAAGATCAGGAGAGAGAATTGAATTTGATGTCTATTCAGATCAATGCTGAGATGGTAAGATCTCAGGAAGGAATAAAGACAGAAGGGTCTCATGAGAATATTCAGCAGAATATTGGTGCAGAAAGAGAAGGACCAACTGATGATTGGTCAAGAACCAATGAAGTTATAGGAAATTGTGTGAATTTTCCGAGTTCTACTCCTAATGAAATTGTTGAATTGTATAGGAAATTAGATCTTCAGAGAAGATAATTGGAGAGACAGAGAACTTACACACATGATAATTTTCTGAAGAAACAAGATAAGAAAGTTTTCATGAATGACAGTCATGAAGCAGAGGATGGAAAGAAGGAGAGACTAGCTGACAGTCTCATGGTGAATGCAAATCAGCATATTGATGTGCTGACAAAGGAGTTGGAAGAAAACTCAGAGCAACATACTGAAGTGTTGCCAGAGAAAGATGAGGATAAAGCCAGTGAAGATTTTCTGAGTCCTGAAGAAGACTTGGAGCTATAGAGAGAAAACTTGGTGACTGAATCAACAAGTGAGACCATTGGGTCTTATGATTTTGAAACTGACAATTTGATTGTGTTTACAGGTGATGCAGAAGACAGTCCATCATTTGGAATTGTCTTGGAAGAAGAACTGTTGTAGAAAGAAAGTGATACAGTCATGTCTCATATGCAGAGGCTCGTTACCATGGGTGAAAAGAAAGAGTTGGCTTGTCTGTATAGCCAAGAGAAGACTGTGGGGAAAATTTTTGGAACTGCTACAGTGTTAGAGGATGAGGCTATAGTGTTTGAAGAACTTGATTTGATTGCCAAAATCAGTCAAGATGATGATGGAAAATTACTGAAGGTTGTCGAAGGGGAAGACAAAGGTTATGTTGGAACTAATTTGCAGCATGTCGATGAAATACTTGAGAAATGTTTGCTGGAGACATTTGAACCCGAGAAAGAAGTTGTAGGCATTGAATTAAATTTGCTTGAAGTCGTGGAAGGAGCAGATACTAGTTTGCTAAAATTGATTTTGCTTACTAGTATACAAACAGAGATAAATGGATATGTTACTACAGGAAGAGAATTAGATGATAATTTATTTTCTCAAGATAAATTTGCAGGTGATGAGCAAAAGAATGTTGCAGAGGGACATGAAGTTTGGGAGGCAGCAACATGTGGGGTGACATCTGCAGGAGTAAAACCTGAGGCAACTAAGGCAACATTGACAGTAGCAACATGAATTTTGGCAACAAGAAGAGCAGTAACAGCAGAAGCAGCTACAGCAACTTAAACAACAGAATTTGGAGGCAGCAGCAGTAGGCAAATAAATTTCTAGACAGAGGAAAGGCTAGACATAGAGATTGAAAGCATCAGAAGACTGATGATGAAGGTGTCTCAGAGGCAGCAGACAACAGCAAGAAAGAAGAGGAATTTCAGAAAGGGAAATACAAAAGCAGAGTATGAAAGCATAGCTAGAGGCAGGATGCAGAAAAATATATGGAAACCTGGAGAAAAGTAGCAAGTGACAGCAGATGATGACTTGCAAACAAAGTGTGGGATATAGGTGGACAAAGACTTAAGACGCATGATCAGGAGATCATGATCATTTTCAACCTTGGGAGTCTGATGCAGGAGCATTAGACGAAAAGGAAAATACTTTGTATTTTAAACTTAGGGGTTTTTAAGAACTAGATTTTTATAAATGATTTGAGTGGGTTTTATGTATTTTTAATTAAATATTGAAAATAATTGAGAATATGAGAGAAGTTAGTCAGTGGAGGATGTAGAGGGATTGAGAGATTTTTCTAAATATTAATTTAGAAATTATTTTCATTAATTATGGGTGAGAGAGGATCCTTAGGGATTCAAGAGTAATTTTAGGAGATATTTGGGGGTTTGTTGAGTTATTAAAGGGATGAGAACCAAAATTGGTTCTATTAAATTTGTATAAATTGTCAAGCCTCAAAAGCATTGGAATTAGTGAGAGTGTGAGTAGAGAGCATGGGTTTCTATTTGGAAGCCTTCGGGCAATTGTAAAGGGCCAATGATTGGAAATCAGGCCAAGGAAGGAGATTTTATGTAAGTAGTGTGTGTATTAATGCAACGTTTGATTTTCTGAAGTTTATACCATTATTGAAGTTATGTGTTCAATATATGAAGAGCTGATTCGATTTTCATGAATCCACGTTGATTTTGTGTGAAAAACATAATACATAATCATTGAATGTAAAAGGTGTGAAATCTCTTCTTGAATGGTTGTATTCTAATACAGTTAAGTCCGCAGTCTTGTGTTGAGCCAGTATATAAAGCGTTGTTCTGTGTCAAGTGTTATTGAGTGTAATCGATAGTGGATCGATTGCAGTAATCACTACTAGTTTAATGTGTTGAAGCCACAAGACATAATCCTGTGCAGAATGGGGTTCTGTATAGAGATTGATAGAATTAACGGATGTTGATTCTTGGGTGAAACCCACATCGAAATTATATTAATCATTGTTGACATTTTCTTAATGGAAATTGAGAGTTCCGATTCTGGTTCATGCTGGAGGAAGAATGGTACTGGTTGAATGGAATTCTATCATTAAATTGTTGAAGATCGATTTGTATCCGATCTATGCTATTTAAATTGTTGAAGGAATGATTCGATTTGGAAAAATTGATATCTTTTTTGTGCTACAGTCTCATCACGTGGAAATCGATGAACTTCACTATTTTTTAATAAAGATCCCAAACGATTTCAATGGTTGATTATTTAATATGGTCAAATGCGTGTTAAATTTTATTATCTGGAATCGATATCAGTAAAGATCGATGCCCAGAGTTTGCAGGAGCGGGTTAAAAGTAAATTTGATAAGAATTCTGAGCTGAATGAAATTCCGTTAATCGACTTGCACATAGAGAAGAATGAACGAACTTTGAGATGGTGTGAGGGTTTTTAAATCCATTCGAATATTGATTGCAGAGCACAGCATAATAAAATGATAACGCAGAGAAATCGTGAGACTGGTTCAAGGCGTGGAGCTGTGAGGGTTCGATTGGTATAATTGAAGCTGATTGTAAAAGCAGGATAGATGCACTGGACATGGGCGATTTGATTTTGATTTAAATCAAAGTAGAGGTTTGTTGGAACCAACGTTAAGGCGTTCAGAAATTATAGTTTTTGTGAAATGCTATACTTGCTGGATTGCTAAAGTTGAACACGATTGGATGGAAAGGTATGAATGTTGGCTTCGATTTCTAGTCAATAAAATCTAACTTTGATATGGGATGGTAAGTGATACAGTGAAGGGTGCATATATCTAACTTTGATATGGATTTACATGAGCTGGTGAGTTATACAGCGAAGGGCGCATAGATAATTGAAACTTGTGGTAATGTTTTAACATATGGCCAGATGCGTATGGTGTGTTGGGGCATTATGATTGATTGATTTTTATGTTGGTATTGGTATTAAATTGTTCAAGTTGAACATTCAGAACATGGTGAATATGCATAGATCGTGGGACAATATATGGTTTCGATCATAAGCACAACAACAAAAACATAAACTTCACATGTGGGTTGGAGTTGGTTTAATATGTGGTTTTAACTTCATATTTGGGTTTTAAAACCTTGATGAAAAATTAAAGAATCTTCAATCAAAGATAAGTTTGAAACAACTTCTGCATATTAATTGAGATTTCCGGATTATGAAAATAGAGGACCATTTCGGTTTTTAAATGGAAATGCATTTTAATTGCATGGTATTGGAGAGATTCTGGGTATTGCAGGGTTGGCCCTGCATCACTTTCCCCAGACCAAAAAATTCTGACGGAAGGTCATTGTAGTTGGGTTTCATACCCAAAAAAATTCTGCGTAAAACATTTGTGCAAAATAAACAGGAACCTCGTCGTTCCATGGGAGCCTTCCATAGGCCGCAAGGTGCCTATCATACAAATAGCGAGCTATATTTCGGTGCTTGAAATATTGCACCTTCAACAATTTTCTTTTTGGCCCTTCCTTGAAATTAAACATTGACTTCGCCACATCTTTTGTAACTCTTTGTTTTACATCCTCCCATTTATCTAGACCCATTACTTTTTCCTTTTTCTTTCTCATCACTTCTACAAATTTATCAATCATTGGCCCAAGAGTTTTGTACACATTTAGAATTTTGCCCAATGAATGTGTAACTATTTCGAGGCTTTGTTGACTCTCAGCAGGTTGAGTCAAAGCCACAAGATCTCTCTGCAATTTTGCATGAAGTTTTTCACACCTTTGTAAGGTGCATTGCGCCATGTTTGTTTCCCATGGTATATCATAAATGGCGGCTGGATAAGTTGTGCTGGGTAGACAACCTTCTTCTTGAATGTAGTGTTCTGCCCTGCGTCTATTTTGACCACTAGTTGGAACATTTTCGACCTCTGCATCAATATATATATAATTTCGTATATTAGAAAAAAAACATGTAAAACAAATTGTACAAATTCAATGAAAAAAATATTGATATTGATGGCAACCTTGACCTGGTTGGTTAGCATCTTCTCCACCATGAAACTGTTGAGACCCAGAATAACCCTACTGAGAACCAGACCCAAAACGATCCTTCTGAGAACTAGCAGTCGTTGATTGGCCTTCGGGGGAATAAATATCACCCCCTTCACGCAACCTGCTACCACTCATTGATGGCCCTCTAAGTGGATTTGAGCCATGACCAACCTCTTGAGACGAGAGAGAAGCTTCATAAACAAATATGAATTTATAATCAATTGAAAAATACATTCATGTGTACATATAAATACATATACATATTCATTGATTAAATTGCGTGAACCATACCACGAATGGGTGAACCATGGGCATGCTCCATGGATGAAGTAGAGACCCTTCTCCTCTTAGCTCCTAAAAATTAAAAAATGAAACTTATTAAAAACTAATTTAACTCACAAAGTTAATAAAAAATCAATTCCATATGTACACACATGTATGGATATTTAAGATTATATTTAAATACCGTGAACATCCCCCGATCCTTGAACCCCCATATGGGATTCAGTTGATCTTCGTCTTTCATCCTCCATGATATATATATCTATTGGTGGACATTTACACAAAATAGATTTCAGAAAATGAATTTTTAATTTAGTGTACAAAAATTATGTAGAACACAACTTTCAAAGCAATAATTGATGTGTGAAACTCAATTTAAGCAAAAAAGAAATTATAAAAATGATAAGTTCACAAAATTGTGCTTTACATGGTGGGAGAACATTTGGTATAAAATTGAAAAAAACACATGCTCATTAAAAAAAAAGCGTAAAACTCCATTTAAACAAATTCCATTTAAACAAAAATTTGTTGAAGTCCCCGCATTTTAATTTTATAAAAATGTGAAGTTCACCAAGTTGCGCTTTACATGGTGTGGTGGGAGCACACTTGGTATATAATTGAAAAAAACACATGGTCATTAAAAAATACACATTTATAATTACAAAAAACAAACATATCCAAGATATGTTTCAATGTCCATCAATAAATTTTGAAGGAGAGCGTCTCAACACTAATTCATCTTTGAGAGATGAATCTTGAATTTTTGAAGAAGCATCTCAAAACCAATTCATCTTTGAGAGGTGAATCTTGCATTGGAATTTCTCTGTATAATTCTAATTCATCTTTGATAGATGAATCATGAATTGGCATTGCCCCACGCAATAGAGCAGCAAACATCTTATTCACATTTGAACAATGCCTTATACTAAAAAATTGAAATTGGATAACAATATTGTTTGCTATTCCATGTAGTTCTTTTAGCCTCTCCTTTTTAACTTGGCACACACCATTCATCTGGTTGCACACAAGTTTAGAATTGGTGAAAACTACGATTCCATTTGATCCATACTTCATCGTTGTTCCCAAGCTTTCTATCAATCCAATATAATATGCCTCGTTGTTTGTTGTTATTCCCATTATATTCATTTTCCTTTGGACGAATTTGCTAGTCGCAATATTGGAAAGAACATATGTAATCACTTCTTTCCCTGGATTGGGATAGCAAGAAACTTCTATGCATAGTTTCCATTTTTCAACCATATTTAATGGTTTTATTACCCCTGAAAAAAAAAAATTCAATAAATATATATATATATATATTAAATCGAAATTTATTGCGAATGTTTGAGAGAAATGACACAAGATCATGAGGTAAATGACTTGTGCATTGTTCATCTTAAAGTTTGACTTAAAAAGTTTATGGTAGAGTTCACATATAAAATTAATGGGAGGAAGCCTTTAGTTTGTGGGAGAAATGACACATGTACACAATTTACCTTAAAGTGGTTGTGTTTTATGGATATTAGAGGAAGCCTTTAGTTTGTGGGAGAAATGACACATGTACATAGTTTACCTTAAAGTGGTTGTGTTTTATGGATATTAAAATGAAGAACTTATATTTAGATCCATTCCAGAGATTGAATGTAGGGGCATTTACTAGATATGTCACCTTTCATAAAAGATGAGATCCAAAGGCTACCTGGCCCTTTACAGACTCTGCCTATAGAAATTGTAGAAGTAAACACTAGACCTATCCCAATTTCACCGTGTGAAGGGTGTAGAGGACCCATGGAATCACTCAAGGTTGTATTATTAAACCTTTGGTTTAATGATCTTCAACCTTTGGTTGTAGATCCTTCAACCTTTGGTTGTACTTTGAAGGTCCTTGCCCTTCATCCTTCAACTAGAGGTTGTAGATCCTTCAAAGCCTCTTGTTAGAGAAGCATTTGAATATGTGAGAAACAAATTAGGAATAGTTCTTGTAAATTATCTTGTTAGAGAACCATTTGAACATGTGAGAAACAAATTAGGGATAGTTCTTGTAAATCATTGTCACTTATTTGACTTCAAAAAAAGAGCCTATGAAATTGAGTGCAATATCTATGTGGTAGAGTACACAATATCTAAGGGGGAGAATACAATATATTTGACTTCAAAAGAAGAGCCTATGAAATTGAGTGCAATATCTATGTGGGAGAGTACACAATATCTAAGGGGGAGAATAGATATAAGGAATAAAAAGAGTAACAAAAAGCATATGATTGTATCAATAATTTGAAGTAGTCAAGAAAGATAACAAAGGACCATCAAAATTGAGTGCAATATCTATATGATATCTATATGATCAAGTGTCAATAATTTGAAGTAAAGAAAGATAACAAAGGACCATCAAAATTGTGTGCAATATCTATATGATTGTGTCAATAATTTGATAATTTGAAGTAGTCAAGAAAGATAACAAAGGACCATTAAAATTGAGTGAAATATCTATGTGGGAGAGTGCGCAATATCTAAGTGGGAAAATACAATATATTTGACTTCAAAAGAAGAGCCTATGAAATTGAGTGAAATTTATCTATGTGGGAGAGTACACAATATCTAGGGGGAGAATAGATATAAGGAAGGAATAGAAAGAGTAACAAAAAGCATATGATTGTGTCAATAATTTGAAGTAGTCAAGAAAGATAACAAAGGACCATCAAAATTGAGTGCAATATCTATATGATATCTATATTCAATAAAGTGTCAATAATTTGAAGTAAAGAAAGATAACAAAGGACCATCAAAATTGAGTGCAATATCTATATTATTGTGTCAATAATTTGATAATTTGAAGTAGTCAAGAAAGATAACAAAGGACCATCAAAATTGAGTGCAATATCTATGTGGGAGAGTACACAATATCTAAGGGGGAGAATACAATATAAGGAAGGAATAAAAATAGGAACAAGAAGCATATGACTGTGCCAATAATTTGAAGTAGTCAAGAAAGATAACAAAGGACCATCATCAAATTCAAATTGAAAGATCAAGTAGTCTTCTTCATGAAGAATAGCATTAACTAGGTTCATCATTTAAAGGGTTCATTTTTTAATGAAAAAATTTATAAATAATATGGAATGAATCATTGTACATTATGATAAATCTTGTATTTAAATGACATTTGATCTATGAATAAAAAATAAAATGGGATCATCTCTTAATATATATATGTGTGTGTGTAAGAGAGAAATAAAAAGCAAAGGTAATTCCACCAAGCCTAAAGGAGCATGTCCTAATACATTAAATTATGTTTGGTTTCTAGAAGCATTAATCATGAAGAGTCATGAGATCCACATTTCCATCATACTATTTGCAAGTTCACATTTACATCATGCTATTTGCAAGTTCTATATGAAGATATGTAGTCTAATAACTAATTAGTTCACATTTCCATCATGCTATTTGCAAGTTCTATATGAAGATATGTAGTCTAATAACTAATTAGCAAGTTGTGATGTCCTAATACATTATTATGTTTGGTTTCCATCATACTATTTGCAAGTTCTATATGAAGATATGTAGTCTAATAACTATACAATATAGCCCATATAACATATAACGACCTTTGACAGTATGAGCAAAGAGTCAAAAAACAGAGAGGCCTCCCAACAGAGTTCCACCTATTCATCAAGGTAAGCAACATAATATTGGAAGTGAAACAATGACACCACTAAACATATGTGAATTTAGATATTAAATTGAGATTTATTGTAAATGACATGTGCATGGTTTATCTTAAATTTTGACTTAAAATTTTTATGGTAGAATTCACATCTAAAATTAATGGGAAGAAGCCTTTAGTTTGTGGGAGAAATGACATGCATGTAAACAGTTTACCTTAAAGTGGTTGTGTTTTATGGAAATTAAAATGAAGAACTTCTATTTAGATCTATTCCAGAGATTGAATGTAGGTGCATTTACTATATATGTCACCTTCCATAAAAGATGAGATCCAGAGGCTACCTGGCCCTTTACAGACTCTGCCTATAAAACTTGTAGAAGTTGAGAAATTTACAATGAAAAATTTACTTGTGAGAAATTTACATTGACAACATATAGAGATTCAACTAGGCTTGTGAAAAGTACAAGTGGACAATGTATAATTCTACTTAGAAGAGTCTTTAGTTTAATGGTTAAGCAAGAAAGAGTCGTTACTTTCTCTATCTAGAGTAGAAGTGGAATACATAGTAGTTACTTCTTTTTGAGTGTTTTGGATGAAATGGGCTCTACAAGATATTAAGGTAAAAGCATATGATTGTGTCAATAATTTGAAGTAGTCAAGAAAGATAACAAAGGACCATCAAAATTGAGTGAAATATCTATATGATATCTATATGATCAAGTGTCAATAATTTGAAGTAAAGAAATATAACAAAGGACCATCAAAATTGAGTGCAATATCTATATGATTGTGCCAATAATTTGATAATTTGAAGTAGTCAAGAAAGATAACAAAGGACCATCAAAATTGAGTGCAATATCTATGTGGGAGAGTACACAATATCTAAGGGGGAGAATACAATATAAGGAAGGAATAAAAATAGTAACAAGAAGCATATGATTGTGTCAATAATTTGAATTAGTCAAGAAAGATAACAAAGGACCATCATCAAATTCAAATTGAAAGATCAAGTAGTCTTCTTCATGAAGAATAAGCATTAACTAGGTTCATCATTTAAAGGGTTCATTTTTTAATGAAAAAATTTATGAATAATATGGAATGAATCATTGTACATTATGATAAATCTTGTATTTATATGACATTTGATCTATGAATAAAAAAGAAAATGGGATCATCTCTTCATATATATATATGTGTGTAAGAGAGAAATAAAAAGCAAAGGTAATTCCACCAAGCCTAAAGGAGCATGTCCTAATACATTAAATTATGTCCTAATACATTAAATTATGTTTGGTTTCTAGAAGCATTAATCATGAAAGCAAAGGTAATTCCACCAAGCCTAAAGGAGCATGTCCTAATACATTAAATTATGTCCTAATACATTAAATTATGTTTGTTTTCTAGAAACATTAATCATGAAGAGTCATGAGATCCACATTTCAACCATGTACTATTTTCAAGTTAAAGGAGCATGTCCTAATACATTATTATGTTTGGTTTCTAGAAGCATTAATCATGACTTTTCTTTGAGATCCACATTTCCATCATACCATTTGCAAGTTCACATTTCCATCATGCTATTTGCAAGTTCTATATGAAGATATGTAGTCTAATAACTAATTAGCAAGTTGTGATGTCCTAATACATTATTATGTTTGGTTTCCATTATACTATTTGCAAATTCTATATGAATATATGTAGTCTAATAACTATACAGTCTAGCCCATATAACATATACCAGCCTTTGATAGTATGAGAAAAGAGTCAAAAAACAGAGAGGCCTCCCAGCAGAGTTCCACCTGTTCATCAAGGTAAGCAACATAATATCGGAAGTGAAACAATGACACCACTAAACATATGTGAATTTAGATATTAAATTGACATTTTTTGCAAATGACATGTGCATGGTTTATCTTAAAGTTTGACTTAAAAAGTTTATGGTAGAATTCACATCTAAAATTAATGGGAGGAAGTCGTTAGTTTGTGGGAGAAATGACGTGCATGTCAACAGTTTACCTTAAAGTGGTTGTGTTTTATGGATATTAAAATGAAGAACTTCTATTTAGATCTATTCCAGAGATTGACTATAGGGGCATTTACTAGATATGTCACATTTCATAAAAGATGAGATCCAGAGGCTACCCAGCCCTTTAAAAACTCTGCATATAGAACTTGTATAAGTTAAGAAATTTACATTGACAAATTTATTTGTGAGAAATTTACATTGACAACATATAGAGATTCAACTAGGCTTGTGAAAAGTACAAGTGGACAATGTATAATTCTACTTAGAAGAGTCTTTGGTTTAATGGTTAAGCAAGAAAGAGTCGTTACTTTCTCTATCTAGAGTAGAAGTGGAATACATAGTAGTTACTTCTTTCTGAGTGTTTTGGATTAAATGGGCTCTACAAGATATTAAGGTAAATTTCTTTTTGAGTGAGTAGAAGTGGAATGTACATAGTAGTTACTTCTTTTTTAGTGTTTTGGATGAAATGGGCTCTACAAGATATTAAGGTAAATTTCTTTTTGAGTGAGTAGAAGTGGAATGTACATAGTAGTTACTTATTTTTGAGTGTTTTGGATGAAATGGGCTCTACAAGATATTAAGGTAAGGTAAATTTCTTTTTGAGTGTTTTGGATGAAATGGGCTCTACAAGATATTAAGGTAAGGTAAATTTCTTTGAGTGTTTTGGATGAAATGGACTCTACCAGATATTAAGGTAAATCTATATATCTATTAAGTGTTTCAATAGAAGTGTATTAATAATTTCAAAAATAAAATATTCTACTTCCTTCAATCACTATTTACATATCATCATAAAGTACCACTTCCTCACACAACAAGTCTTTGAGAAAATAGTGAAGATGGAATACATACCCACAAAGCCTCTTGTTAGAGAAGCATTTGAATATATATGTGAGAAACAAATTAGGAATAGTTCTTGTAAATTATCTTGTTAGAGAACCATTTGAACATGTGAGAAACAAATTAGGGATAGTTCTTGTAAATTATTGTCACTTATTTGACTTCAAAAAAAGAGTCTATAAAATTAAGTGCAATATTTATGTGGGAGAGTACACAATATCTAAGGGGGAGAATACAATATATTTGACTTCAAAATAAGAGCCTATGAAATTGAGTGCAATATCTATGTAGGAGAGTACATAATATATAAGGGGGAGAATAGATACAAGGAAGGAATAAAAAGAGTAACAAAAAGCATATGATTGTGTCAATAATTTGCAGTAATCAAGAAAGATAACAAAGGACCATCAAAATTGAGTGCAATATCTATATGATAGAGTGTAAATAATTTGAAGAAGTCAAGAAAGATAACAAAGGACCATCAAAATTGAGTGCAATATCTATATGATCAAGTGTCAATAATTTGAAGTACAGAAAGATAACAAAGGACCATCAAAATTGAGTGCAATATATATATGATTGTGTCAATAATTTGATAATTTGAAGTAGTCAAGAAAGATAACAAAGGACCATAAAAATTGAGTGCAATATCTATGTGGGAGAGTACACAATATCTAAGGGGGAGAATACAATATAAGGAAGGAATAAAAAGAATAACAAGAAGCATATGATTGTGTCAATAATTTGAAGTAGTCAAGAAAGATAACAAAGGACCACCATCAAATTAAAATTGAAAGATCAAGTAGTCTTCTTCATGAAGAATAAGCATTAACTAGGTTCATCATTTAAAGGGTTCATTTTTTAATGAAAATTTTTATGAATATTATGGAATGAATCATTGTACATTATGATAAATATTGTATTTAAATGACATTTGATATATGAATAAAAAATAAAATGGGATCATCTCTTCATATATATATGTGTGTGTGTGTGTAAGAGAGAAATAAAAAGAAAAGGTAATTCCACCAAGCCTAAAGGAGCATGTCCTAATACATTAAATTATGTCCTAATACATTAAATTATGTTTGGTTTCTAGAAGCATTAATCATGAAGAGTAATGAGATCCACATTTCTACAATACTATTTGCAAGTTAAAGGAGCATGTCCTAATACATTATTGTGTTTGGTTTCTAGAAGCATTTATCATGAAGAGTCATGAGATCCACATTTCCATCATACTATTTGCAAGTTCACATTTCCATCATGCTATTTGCAAGTTCTATATGAAGATATGTAGTCTAATAACTAATTAGCAAGTTGTGATGTCCTAATACATTATTTTGTTTGGTTTCCATCATACTATTTGCAAGTTCTATATGAAGATAGGTAGTCTAATAACTATACAGTCTAGACAATATAACATATAACAACCTTTGATAGTATGAGCAAAGAGTCAAAAAATAGAGAGGCCTCCCAGCAGAGTTCCACCTATTCATCAAGGTAAGCAACATAATATCGGAAGTGAAACAGTGACACCACTGAACATATGTGAATTAAGAATGATTCAACTCTTTTTTCAAAGGAGAAAAAACCCTGTTTCATATATTGATAACAGTTCATATACAAAATCCTTTTGATATACCCATAACAGGTTATCAAGTATAAAAGATCAGATTTTGTCTCATACAGAAATACATTACAATAGTATAAAAGACAATATGTATTCACATATAAAAGACAATATGTAGTCACATTACAGAAATACATTATAGCAGTATAAAAGACAATATGTAGGACCACATTACAAAAGATCAGATTCTGTCTCATACATAAATACATTACAAAAGTATAAAAGACAATATGTAGTCGCATTACAACAGTAGATCATTCAAGTTCAATCATTCCACCATTTAGGAATCGAGAGAAGGCTCAGTAACGACATAAGCTTAACAATGGTGGTAAACTTCCATGCACAAGGCGAGAATCAACTAGAGTGGATGAAATTGATGGATCCACAGGAACAGTAACAACTTCAGCAACTGAATGCATATCATACTACCAGAAATTCAACATACACCTTACAACAAAAGGTAATGAAATTTAAAGCATAAAAAGTGTGCAAAACAGTCCAGTGAGGCTTTTGCTAGCAAGGTGGTAGCCACCAAGTGGTAGAGAACTGGAAGAGGAGACAGAGAAGCAGCTGTTCCCTGGAACTTGTGATTCAAGAGAGGTCACAAAGTGGTTATTTTTTTAATAGTGCCCTCAAATATGTGGGACTAACTTAGGCATCCAATGTAAATTCGCAAGAGAAAGGGTGTTGTGTAGTTCTCACGAGGCCTATCAAGTTATCGCTTATTGTTGGGGTTATAATGGGTCCTTCCACCTTAGTTTGGTTATTCATGCTCTACATCTCCCATATCCATAATTGTATAAAAGCTAGTCCTATTCCCCTAGCCTTCCTCATGTAGGCAAGCACTTGAGAAAGCAAGTCATAAGGCAATATCAAAGCATTAGTCACGGGCTTCAGACATCACATTCACCAGCTGGATTTACCAGTTCTAAAGATGAAAAGAACGAGTGTTTTACAAGCAAGACCCAACCTTTATGGACAGTGAAATTCTCTCTTGAAGCTATTTCATTTCATTGATTACCTAAATAGTAAATAAGATCCTTGAATCCAATAAATGGGGTCTGGCACTTTCAACTTGCCTTCCTCGTGTAGGCAAGCACTCGAGAAAGAAAGTCATAAGGCAATATCAAAGCATTAGTCAAGGGATTTATAGAGCACATTCACGAGCTGAATTTACCATTTCTAAAGATGAAAAGAATGAGTGTTGACCCAACCTTTATGGACAACGAAATTCTCTTTTGAAGCTATTTCATTTCATTGATTACCTAAGCAGTAAAGAAGATCCCTGAATCCACTAAATGGGGTCTGGCACTTTCAACTTTCCTTTCTCTTACCATAGTGCAGAACATAGAAATCCATTTATATATGATCTATACATAAGATACTGCATTTCTACGTAGTAGAGCACCAACTAATGGGGTTAATGGGTGAGGTCCAAACCTCTTAAATGAATTTTGTATCACTAAGGCAGTTAAGAAAGAATATCCTAAGGATAATTTACCATCGACAAGTCCACCCACCATAAAGAAAATAATCAAAGCTATAGGGAAGATCCTCCGAGGTAAAATCAAGAATAGGAGAGCAAGAATGGGAGTTACCTGGTAGTTCGTCGCTCGCTTGAGGTCGCCGAAGATAATAACCAACATAGCGGACGGAAGCAACCCCAGACCAGTAGCAGCACCACAACAGATCACCGAACATAACACAAATATAAAATTGCATGAAGAAACAATGAAACATAGACGCGGGAAACAAATGAACTTCGTGGGCGATATATTTATAAGAAGTATTTCGGCCGAACTATTTTAAGAGTAAAAGTTCACCTGAAATTTTGTTGCCGGTTTTCCCATCTTCGGAAAAAATTCTGTTTGCCCACACCATCAGTGTGCCGTCAATATAAACGGAAGAACAAGTTCGGCCAAACTATTCAATAGTTCGGCCAAACTTTATAAAAATTTTAGCCGAACTATTGCCGAAAAAAAAAATTTCCACCCCCGATTCTCACAAAAGTGTAACCTAGCTTCACATATCCACCCACCTGCTTTTTGACAATCTCTCACAAAAAACAAATCATTTGACTAATCACATTAGTTGCACTACACTCGTACGATATTAGGTTTAATATATATAGGGTTTAATAAAAAAAAAATTATGTATCATGGTTTATAGTATTAGGGCTTATGTTTTATATATTAGCATTTAATATTAGGTTTAAAATATTAAGTTTTATAATAATAGCTTTAAAATATTGGGTTTTAATATTACGGTTTATAATAGTAGGCTTTAATACTAGTTATTTTGTAACCATTGTGTCCTTATTTGTGCCATTTTATCAAATGTTAGACGATTGAAATGTTTTTGGCCATTATATTTAGTGCATCCTTCATTTACTTTAGGCTAACTAATTAACTAATTCACTAAACCTTACTAATATGTGCTAGATAAAGAATATGTAACTCTTTCTTTATGTTTTAATCTCTCTTACTGGTATCTTGCATTGTATTTTCTTGCATCCACCTTGCACATGCTATTTTTTTTCCCTTTATTTATTTAAATCTCCTATTTATAAAAGTAATAATGAAATTGAATCATCATTAGATTGTATTAAAAATTCAACTATATCAACAATTTTTTACCTTTTTTTAATAAAGCACTACAAGAAAAAAGGACATTGGTGAGGGTCATGCTTGTGATGGACCTTTAAGGCCCGTCACCAATGTCACATATGGTGATGGTCCTTAAAAAAGTGTCATTGTAAGTGTATATAGTGATGGTCCTTTAAGGTTCATCACCAAAGCCATTTTCAATGACACTTTTGGTGAGGGTCGTTAAAGGCCCATCACTAATTCTCTCTTTGGTGACACTTCTAGTGATGAACTTTTAATGACCCTCACCAATGCTCTTTTTGTTACTTTTGGTGATGGTCAAAAAATGTTCGTCACCATTGATCATTCCAATGAGTTTTTGATGACGCTATATGCCTCTTAATATATTTTTTTTCAAAATATAACGATTTAAGGCCATTATTGTGGAGTATTTTTTATGATATTTCCAAGGCCATATTGGTTATAATCAGTCAATTTTTTAAGAAGTAATTAGTGTGTATCATTTCCCTCAAGTAATCACTAGTCGAATAGAGTTTTCCTATGAGTCAACACATGATTCATATCTATTAAGTTTATTATCTATCAAATTCCCTTTAGATAAAGTTCCACTAGTGTGTGTAGAAAATATATTATTTAATACATAATCAAGCTATGAAAATTATATTAATGAGAAAGACCTAACACTCCTGGACAATCTGGGCACAACTTAAATTAATGCTTTGTCACACACTAACATTTCTTAGCACCTCGCATGTCTTGGAACATCTTTGTACCTAGAACATCTTGTCATGAAACTGACGCCAAAGAACATGGTGGCATGCGCTAGCACAACATGGAACTCTCCTAGCATGTGTTGGCATGCATGTAGTCCCTAGCATGCCCTGGAACACCTTGGTTGAATGCATTGACATACATTAGCACTTGGCACACAATGCCACTTAGCATGTATTGGGACCTATTATTAGTGTGACTAGCATGCCCCTTTTGAAAAAGATAAAGTCCTGACTTATTAACCCTCTTATGTGTTCATTTCCTTACATTTTAGCTTGGTTCTTCCTTTTGTTGCCTTGACACTTCTTGACACATATTGACATACCCTGGCACCCTCCACATCCTTAGCACCTAGCCTATATTGGCATATATTGGCACTATTTGGAACATATAATTAGCACATCCTGGAACTCCCTAGCACACTTTGGCACTTCTTTACATGCCTTGATATTCCCTAGCATGCCTTACCAATGCTTAGCATACCTTGTCACTCCCTCCTTGGCATGACAACTAGCACTCATTAATAGTAGTCCATGGCACACGTTCATCATATTCATTAAATTCCATGAATTTTGACCTAGTTCTCCCTTAATGTTTTGTCCTATTACTCCTTAACACTCCTAAACATGCATTAGCACTCTTTAACATGCCATTCCACTTCATAGCATGCATAACAGTCCCTAACACATATTGGCGCTTGGCACGTGTTGGTGCTTGGAAATTCTTAGCATGTATGGAACACGTTGAGATGCCTTGGTATGATTTGGCATGGTTTAATATTAAATTTATTTGAGATCAATTTTTGGAAAGTAGATGAGAAGCAACAAAGGAATATTTGGCACTTAGAATGCACTAATAATTTGCATTTGGCACCTATTAGCACCTAGTGTTGGTGTGCCTAGCATGCCCCTCTTAGAAATGGTAAATTGATGACTAATTAACCCTCTTATATGTTCATTTCCTTGTAGTTTAACTTGTTTCTCCCTTTTGTTTCCTTGACAATACTCCCTGGCACGCATTGACACACCCTTGCAAATATTGGCATGCCTTATCACTTGGCACATCTTATCATGTTTGACATGCCTTCGCACTATCTGGCACATCTTAGCATTCCCTAGCACGCCTTGGCACTCATGTCCTCACATCTAGCCTTTACATTTTTTCATGACTTGGGAACCCAATCAAGTCCTTGGCTACTGTAGTTCATGTGAAAACATTGGCCTGCTTCAACTGCAACAAATTGACCAATTGCACCTACTACAAGTAGATTGTGCCTTGTTCACCTAAGAACTACCTATAACTCATCTTATGCCACTCATGTCCAATCTCAACTTGTCCCACTTAACTATTTACCAAGACAAGGATCACATGATCTAGCCATGGCCATAAAACAACTAAGCAACATACCTTACATAGGCAATATTTCACATGTATGTTAAATTCATATAAACAATAGAACATTCGCTGAGAGTTTGCAAGAACCACAAGGTTCACAAGGCACACAAGATATAATTTGACACAAGCTGAGTGCCCCAAAACTTATACACAACGATGTACAATATGTAATTATCTAGAATAGTTTAAAACATGAGGATGTAGCCAAAGTATGCCACATCTCATATAAAAAAAAAAAAACTAAAGGAAAAACAATGTTGTGCCTAGCACAAAGTGATCTCCCTTTGTCTAAAACTGCTATGTCGAGCCCCTTATAACAACCATAGGCTTGCCTCTTGTAAATCATATTCTAAACTTCCCCTAACACACTTCGTCCTTAGCACATTTGAATTCTCTAACACTCCCTTGCACACACTCTTATTTGTTCCTTTCCATGCATTTTGACCTAGTTATCCCTTGATATGCCCCAACACTCCCTAACACTCTAGTTCAACATGCATTGACATTGTCTGACATGTGTTAGCATGCCTTTTCTTCCTTTGCATGCCCTGACCCTCCCTAGCTATCATGCCCTCCCAACTACCCTTACTTAATTTTCAACTTGGGAACCCAACCAAACCCTCTCTTGACTAGAAGAGCTTGACCAAGTTATAGTTACTATAAATAGACTATATTTTTGAATTGTGTAGCTTGGTAGGTACTCCACAAGCCTAGTAATATGGCTTTGTGTGAGTTTGGCCACAAAATGATTTGTGGGAATAGAAGCAAAGAAAAGGGATTTTGGACCCAAGACGGGGTTTAAAATCTAAAAGAAAATTAAAAAGGAAAATTAATATTTCCTAAGGTCTAAGTGGATAAAACCTGTCAGTTCTAGAGGGTTCCTAATAGGTCTAGGAAAAACTATTTAAGGAGTCCTTAGGACGAAGGAAATAACATCAAGTGAGAAAGAGCTCATTTGATCAAGGGGACGAAGAGACATGTAGTCCTAAGGAGGCCATGATCATTATCATGTATCATGTATAACACTCATTAATATGCCTCAGTATACTTTGGCATGGTTTAATATTAAATTTATTTGAGATCAGTTATTGGAAAGTAGAAGAGATGTAAAAAAGGATGATTTGGAACTTAGAATGCACTAACACTTGGCACTTTACACTCATTTCCACCTTGGGTTGGTGTGCATAGCATGCCCCTCTTGGAAAATGTAAATTGATGACTTATTAACCCTATGATGTGTTCATTTCCTTGTATTTTAACTTTTTTCTCCTTTTTTTCCTTGATGGTTCATGGCATGTATTGTCACATCATTGCAGATATTGGCATGCCTTAGCACTTGACAGATATTAGCATATTTTACATGCCTTCAAACTATCTGGCACATGTTAGCATTCCCTAGCATGCCTTGGAACTCATGCCCTCACAAATATCCTTACATTTTTTCATGACTTGGGAACCCAATCAAGTGCTTAGCTACTACAGTTCATGTGACACTAGTCTATTTTAGCCATAAAAACTTGATGAATTGCACCTAATAAAAGTAGATTGTGCCTTGTTCGCCTAAGAACTTCATCTACCTCATCTTAGGCTAGTCATTTCCAAGCTGAACTTTTCCCACTTAAGAACTTACCAAGACAAGAATCACATCTAGCCATGGCCATAAAACAACTAAGAAACATAGCTTACATAGGGAATATTTCAAATGTATGTCTATTTCATATAAATAGTAGAGCATTAACTGAGGGTTTGCAAGAACCACATGATACACAAGACACACAAGGTATAGGCCAGCACAAGTCAAGTTCCCCAAAACTTATACATAACAATGTACAATACGGAATTGTATAAAATAGTTTAAAACATGAGCATTTGGCCAAAGTGTACCACATGTCATATAAAAATAGTAGATAAAGGCAAAATAGTGTTGTTCCCAACACAAAGTCTCCCTTTGTTTAAAATTGCTTTGTCGAGCCCCTTATCACAATCATAGGCTAGCCTCTTACAAATACTATTATGAATTTTTTCTAACACACTTCATCCTTGGCACACTTGAATTCAGTGAGACTCCCTGGAACACATTCTTATTTGTTCATTTCCATGCATTTTTATCTAGTTATCCCTTGTGATAACTCGACACTCCTTAACACTCCTCAACATGCGTTGACATTTTCCAGCATGTGTTAGCACACCTTTTCATTTCTTGGCATTCCCTAACCCTTCCTAGTTATCATGCCCTCACAACTACCCTTACTTAATTTTCAACTTGGGAACCCAACCAAGTCCTCGCTTGACTATAGGAGCTTGACCAATTTATGATTACTACGACTAGACTATGTTGTTAAATTGTGTAGCTTGGGAGGTACTACACAAGCCCAGTGAGATGGTTTTGTGTGATTTTTACCACAAAATGTTTTGTGGGAAAATAAACCAAGAAAAGGGGCTTTGGACCCGAGATGAGGCTTAAAATCTAAAATAAAATTAAAAATAAAAATAATATTTCCTAAGGTCTAAGTAGATAAAATTCGTAAGTTCTAGAGTGTTCTTAAGAGGGGTATCTTGGAAAATCTGTTTAAGGAGGCCTTTGTACGAAGGCAAGAACATTAGATGAGAATGAGCTCATTTTATCAAGGAGGCTAGGAGAGATGTAGTCCTAAGTAGGTATAGTTAGAGGTCTGAGCAAGCATTGCTAAAGGGATGCCATGATCATCCACCAAGAGTAAGATCATCATGTGAGGGTTCACAAGAATGCCACATACCTTAATGGGTTCGAGATAGGAATTAGAATGGCATATTTTTGGTTCTCTTAGGGTAGATAAAGCTCAAGAAAGGCGACTCATGAGAATTTGGGCATGTGATTCAGTGGTGTTTCTGTGTGAAGTCCACATAATATTTTGAAATAGTAGAGAGGGTTGACACCCTACCTTGTGCTGGTTACTAGGTTGCGAGGTATGTGATTAATATCAACACAAATGGAGGAGGGTTTGCACTAGAATTTAGGGCCAGAATAGAAGTAGTCACAGGTGTAATATTGACTGAAGTAACTGTATTTTGAGGGTTGTAGAGATCTAAATTTCATGTCAATATTTAGTCAAATAAATGACCAAAATCTATGGATCCATATGAGATAGGCCGAGTCTCTTATGGAGGAAAGAGTTTTCTTTTTTGATATGGGTGGATATGGTTTGTTCTAAAGAAATTATAATAGAAGTATAAATCCCTATTTAGGGAGGTTTCCTAACATGTTCAATCCATGAGGTATGCCATTAATACTATGACAAATTTTCATAGAAGAAGAGGGGTTGTGACCCTTAAAGAGAGGTTTATATCTACAATATATACCACAAATTTGGTAGATGGTTTGTAGAAGTATGTGAAGAGATAGCAAATCCAAAGGAAGGTGGAGCCTGAATAGAAGATGGAGCAGAATAAATGTGCCATATGAGGAATGGATTGACATGAAGAGGAGTTTATTTTGTTGGACTCTCCATAGAGTTTTGGATAGAGATCTGAAGAAGCCTATAAACAGTTAGTCAATGGATTGTTAATGGATGATTTGTGACCCTAGTTCAGTCATCTACAAATTGTTAGAAGGATGATAAGATGAGTAGTTGGGATTTTTTCATAGATTGGACAAAAAAAAATTGGTACACAAGAATAGTGATTTTGAGAGGACCCAAATCACTATTAGGTGGAATATTTGAAGAGCCCTAGATGAGGGCAGTGTTGTGGGCACTAGATCAATAATTTTTTTTATTATGGTTGGGAAAATTGAAGGAAATCCAAGTACAATTGGAGGGTTGTTAGGTGACTGTCAAAGAAGAGCTCTAAGTCTTGTACTTGTGAAGGAAAACAATATTGGTAGAAGGGTAGGTCTATTGGGCCTAAGGACGTGCAAAATTTGAACGACTAAACTAGCAGTCAAGTGGGCTAGCCAACTAGCCCTAGTTCACTTTATTGTAGAGTATTTCATCATTGAGAAGAAGGGAAACCTCCATATCCCTAGACTTGTAATCTCGGAGCAACAATATGGCAAAAGTGGGAAGACCAAAGAGTTGTGAACAACTAATTGAAAACTTTAAGTGTTGCAAACCTGAAAGGAAAAAAGAGGTAGATAGAGGGAAAATTTTTTTGAGCCAAGTTCAGTAACATAAAGGAGTTTAGTTCATTGATAGAGGCAGATTGAGGAGTTTCATAATGGGAGGAAAGAGGACCTACGAGATGTGTTCAAGACATGTGGATTGAAAGGGCTATGTGTGTCTACCATAAAAAATTGAGTCAAGTGTTGTCTTGTTCAAGGTATATTGGTTGTCAAAGGACTAACACCAAGCCCTAGTTGTATTCCTTGTATCAGTGTGATTGTAAAGGGCCATCATCCCTCATACAAGAGCTCTAGCCTATTCTATTACATTTTGTAATTTAATGAAGAAAATTTTGAAAAATTTAAAATTGTCATGTGCACTAATTGATTCCTTGATGTGTTTAGATTTCATTGTGAAAGTTGAAGTGTTATGGCACTTGAATATATTTGCATCAAAGATTCTAAGGCCAAACCCAAATTCTCATGTGTCGTGTAAATTCGGCATATGCCTTGTTCACCTAAGAACTACATGTAACTCATATTAGACTAATCATGTCAAATCTCAATTGATCGCACTTAACAAGTTACCAAGGCAAGGCTTGTCACATACAAATGTGGTCGTAAAACAACTAAGAAACATAGTTTACATCTTGACATGCCATAACACCTGACATGTCTTAGCATCCCCTACATTTCTTGACATGATTTTACACTCCCTAACACACCGTAGCACTTCCTGACACACCTTGGCAGTTTAACATACCTTGGCATTGCCTAGCATATAACCTTGTAACTCCCTCCTTAACACACCTAGAACTCATTGACACTCCATATCACACACTCTTAGTCATTCATTTCCATGCATTTCGATCTAGTGCTGCCTTGTGTTTACCTGACACTCCCTAACACTCCCTAGCATGCATTGACACACCCTAACACCTAGCACATCTTGCCATGTCACCCTAGCACTCTAGCATTCATTGGCACTACCTAGCACACCTTTCCACTCTCTCCTTATCACACCTAGAGCTCATTGAAAATCCCAGTCACAAACTCGTATCCATTGATTTTCATGCATTTTTAACAAGTTCTCCCTTGTGTTTCCATATCATTCCTTAACACTCCTTGGCACGTGTTGGTACACCGTAACACCTAGGACATCTTGGCATGTCGCCATGGCCTCTAGCACGCCTTAACATTGCATACAATACATTTTCAATCCCTCCTTAGCACACTTGGTAGTCACTAACACTTCCAATCACAAACTCTTATTTGTTCATTTCCATGCATTTTGACGTATTGTTCCCTTGTGTTTCCCTGGTGTTAACACCCAATCTGAACCTACGCTGAAAAAGGAAAATCAGGGTAACAGCTAAACCACGCTCAGCCTTGTAGCTAGCCCTACAAGGATAGGAGAGGGCTCTCTCCGTAGAATAGATATTCAATAACACAATAATGAACAGATTTTAGGCTAGATATATGAATGTGAAAGGGGGTTTGATAAATGACTGAATTTTTAGGGATGTATGGGACAAAAGGATAGCTTGAGCTGAGGAATTAAATCTAAGACACATAATATTTCATGGGGCAAGGTAGCCAGGAGGTTTAGCAATCAAATTTAAATAAGACGAAGTGGAAAGACTGTTGAGAAAGCTGAAAAGGGCATAATAAATGGATCCTTTTCAAATAGAAGAAAACACACTGAGTATGAAAGAGTCCCCAAGGTAGAGCATATAAAATGGATTCTACCTTTCTAACTTGGAAACATTCAACTAGAAATGTTTATGAATGAATGATGAAACATAATAGTATACATATGAAACACAAAGAAGAGACATACGCTAAAACTCATACCACATGAATCCCACAAATCAGAGCTGCATCACTTTATTAATTCCCTGCCAAACTGTACAAAGGAGCGCAGAGCTCACTGCCCACTGTTCCCCACTTCTGAGTTTTTAGACCTTAGACTCTCCAGCCCTTGCAAATAATTAGAATTTACAATAAATAGACAGATTTTTCAGGAATACAAATCGATGGGAAGAGGAGCAATCACAACTGAAGATAGAAGGCCAAAAGCCAATAGTCTCTTCGTAAAAGAAGAGTTGTTTTACATTCGGTCAGCGAGAAGGCGAGACATTGTAACGCAGATCCTTTGAATTGTAACTGAAAACACAATGGGTAATCCGATCCTATTTTCCTGCTGTTGTAGACATCTTTATTTTATTTTAGGCTCTCGGCCTTTTGACTGTTCGCTTTCCATCTGGCGTTATTCTCTGACTTTCTATAGAATGCTGAAAAAATGAATTTATGCTTTCGTGAAGGGAAGAATGTATTTAAATGGGAAAAGGGAAGGGAGATGGAGGCGGGAATCATATGAAAATCACAATCGGGATCGGGAGTGGGGCGGAGATATGATATATCACAGTAATCACAATCGAGAAGCGGGAGGTGGGACGCATTTGGGACGGACCATACAAAAGTTCCGATGTGATTATATTAAACCATGGGAAATCCTTTAATAAACGTAATAAAATGCGATTTGGGACTTACCAAGGGGGAAAGGGACTTTATATTATAATTGGGAGTAAGCACCATATGGTGGGCCCCGAGATATAATCGCAATTGGAGATCAGAGTCAGGAGGAGGAGCTGAAAGGTGCATACAATATTTCCGATGTGATGGGGGGAAAACCCTTTGTATTATAATTTAAAATCAAAATTTCGCATTAACAGAGGAAAAGGCCCTTTATCATATTAATGGGTGGAAGTATTATGGTGGGACCCGAGGGTCAATTGCATCGGGAGGTAGGGATGTGTGATGCGATCGGGACAATTAGGAGGGGAGTTGCGATCGGAGGATCGGAAGGAGGTGCGCGATCGGGAGATCAGAGGAAAGGTTGCGATCGGGAGATTGGAAGAAAGGTTGCGATTGGAGGATCGGAAGGAGTGCGTGATCAGGATATCAGAGGAAAGGTTGTGATCGGAGGATCGGAATAAAGTGCGCGATCAGGAGATCGGAAGGAGGTGCGTGATCGGGAGATCGGAGGAAAGGTTGCGAGCGGGAGATAGGAATAAAGTGCGTGATCGGGAGATCAGAGGGAAGGTTGTGATCGGGAGATCGAGGTAGGACTTGCGATTGTGATTTATAACAAGACTTCAAACTTAATATTATAAAGTTTTTGACTATAAGCGTGGTGGGGAAGTGGTTTACGCAGTGGGGGGGGGGGTTTATAATATGATATAACTTAACTATAAAGTCTATGGGCATGGAAAAGGGGAAGTGGTTTTAATTAAATCGCATATGTATTTTGAAGTTTTTATAATGCAATTTTTGTGATCAGAAAGGGGGAAAAAAGGGGGTTTTAAAGGGAAATGATCATAAAGTTAAAAGGGAAAATGGGAAATAGGGGGGAGCTTAGGGAATAGAGGGCCTTTACTTCACTTAATCATAAAATTCAATCCAGAAGTTGGTTTTGAGAGTGTAGTATACCATTAGAAAGCTCTTTTCGGGCTCTTTCTGATGGATCTGCTTTGAAGATGATCTGGCGCTGAACATGCTATGGAAAACTTCTTTGAAAGGCAGGGACATATCTTTGTGGAGATAACAACTTCTGAATGGTGACTGAAAAGCCAAGTATCATGTTTTCACCTCAAAACATGGTTTTGAGGTGAAAATTACATCAAATTGAATGAATGATATCTCTGATCCTCCTGGTGCTATAACTTTGTATTTATTGACTTCCTCATGACTTGGCTGATCTTTATTCGACACTTGACTCATTAATATGACCATGGTGAGACTTTAGAGACCAATGAGATCCATCCTATGACCTACTGATATGATTTTTGAGAATGAAAGAGACTATTGACTAAAGACCATAGGGAGGAAAATCAGAAAGTACCTCATGAGGAAAAACTGACAAAAATTACTACCATCAATGAATCCATGACCTAGCGGAATGGTGAAATTTTATTCGGTATGAGACACCTAATATGCAAATGCAAAAGAGCGACTTTGATCATTGATGGCATTATGACTAGACTGACACTAACATTGGATCCAATGGGGATGGTAGCTCATTGGAGGTGCCAAGAACACCGTAGACCAAGTAGCCTTATCCATTGGGCATGGAGTCAAAAATACTGAAAAACTGACACAATGCAGACTGACACTGACTCACGACTGAAAGACTGAAATAAAACCAAAATATACACATAACATTCAAGTTTTATAGCCTTCACCTCGAGCCCCAAACTTCAATGACTGTGTACTCTGAACTTTGATAAACATAACATGGTATATACAATGATGATGACATAGATTCTGCTCCTTTGTATTCAACAATGGTAGTGCTTCAAAAGCCTACCATTTACTGCTCCTCCAGGGAAATCTTGGCCATCCATTTCTGAAAGCAAGAAGGCATTCTGTCCTCTGTATGCTGAAATCCTATATGGTCCTTTCCACATATTGTCGAACTTACCATGCTTCCCTTTGTCTTCATTTCTGGCATCCCATTTCAACACTATATCATCCAGCTTAAACTTTTCTACTTTTGTCTTTTTGTCATAGATCTTTTTAATCTTCTCCTGCAACTGAATAGCGTTTTGTGACGCTTCCTCTCTTGTTTGCTGAAGGTGTATCATTTGATTGATCCTTCGCTGATTGTCATTGTCCTTGCTTCCAAATTCTTGCAATAATCTCATAACTAGGACTGTAAGGGATGTAGGAAAGACAACATCAATACCATAAACCAGCTCAAATGGTGACATACCTATTGATCTTTTACTGCTAACTCTGTTTGCCCACAATGCATTAATGAGCTTTTGGTGCCAATTTATTTTGTTTGCCTCCAACATTTTCTTTATTATATTTACCAGTGATTTGTTAGATGACTCTGCCAGGCCATTGCCTTGTGGATAATATGATATTGAATGGCCCAGCATGATGTTGTATTTGTCACAGAAATCGGTCATTTTCTTTTATCTGAATGCTGCTGCGTTGTCTGTTACGATTTTGCATGGGCAACCAAAACGAGATAAAATATTCGATTCCAGGAATTGAATGATTATCGTGTCTGTTGCTTGCTTGGCTGGGATGGCCTCGATCCATTTCGTAAAGTAATCTGTCCCTGTCAATATCCATCGGTGCTGTGCTGAGGACGCAGGATGAATCTCTCCTATGAAATCGAGCCCCCACTGTTGAAAGGGTGCATTCAATGAAATTGGTTTCAAAGGGAGTGGAAGAAATTTCTTCTTCCCTTGAAATATTTGGCATTCATGACATTTCATCACTGTCTTATATAAATCAGAGAATAATGTGGGCCAATAATATCTTGCTCTCAATATCTTGTTAGCTGTAGTCTTCCAAAACAAGTGGCCGCCACAGTTGCCTTTATGAAACTCGTGCATTACCTTTTGCGCTTCTTCTTCAACCAAATAGTTGAGCAGAACACCTCCCTGACCTTTCCAATACAGAGCGCTGTCTAAAATGTAGTATTTTGCAAATTTTAGCTTCAGAGATCTACCTTTACTCTTGGACATGCCCATAGGAGGTAACAAATGCTGAAGGACATAGATGATATCTGAATACCACGGGGATTGTAGAAAAATATCTGCAATTGGAACCAGCAAACCTTCATCTTCATCTTCTGCCACTGCTGTTATGAGCTTTATATCTAAAGCACACAGATTTGATTGGGCCATCAATTTCACCAAGCCTTGGCCTTTGATCAACTTCTTGGGCTTGTTCTCCATACCGTACTCCAACATAGCTGCTATCCACTTACCCCTTCGACCTTCTGGATCAATTTGCATCAATACATCCTTCACTGTTGCATTAGGGACATAAACTATTGTATGTGAATGCAGAATATAAAACCTGAAATCCTTCAATGCCTTGATAAGCGCCAATGCCTGTTTTTCAATAATATTATATTTCAAAGCAGCGTCTCTAATAGTTCTACTAAAAAATTAAATTGGCTTTTCGATCTCGTCTCTCTTTTGCATTAAAACAACAGCTAAAGTATGCTTTGATGCAAACGAAAATATGATGAAGTCTTGAGTGTAGTCGGGACTGATCAAAACTGGGGCATTGGACAAAGCAAACTTTACCAGATTGAATGATTTGATATCCTCCTCACTCCATTTAACAGTGCTGTCTTTCTTCAACATATTAGTCATTTCCCTCAAATGTTCAGCCATATTGGGTACAAATCGACGTATGAAGTTCATCTTACCATTAAAAATATGAATCTCCTTATTGTTTAGTGGCACGTCTATGAGCTGAATTGCCTCCACTCTAGCTGGATCGATGCGAATACCATCTTTGGAGATGATATGCCCCAACAGCTTACCTTCGTCCATGGCAAAGAGACACTTCTTAGGATTGAGAGAAATTCCAAACTTTCTGCATCGCTGAAAAACAACTCTCAAATGGTGCAAATGTTCGTCATCTGATCCTGAAAACACTGTCAAATCATCTAAATAAATAACCATAAAAACATCTTTTTCGTTTTCAAAAGTGATGTCCATTGCACGCTGGAAAGTAGCTCCTACATTCTTCAGACCAAAAGGAATTTTGGCATAATGGAAGGTTCCCCAGGGTGTTGTGAAGGCAGTTTTATCTTGGTCCTTCTCATGGACCCAGATTTGGTTGTAGCCTGAGTAGCCATCAAGTAGTGACATCCTGGATGCTCCAACTACTCTCTGCAGAATATGGTCCATTTTCGGAAGTGGATAATTATCCTTCAAGGAGGCCTTATTCAAGTTCCAAAAATCTATACACAACCTTATCTCTCTAGTCTTCTTATGCACTGGGACCAAATTCGAAATCCAATCAAAAAATATAATAGGAACTATGATTCCTGCTTTGTACAACCTGTTTACTTCATTTTCAATTGATGGCAGCAGCTTTGGGTTGATTCTTCTGAGCTTCTGTCTGAAAGGCTTCTAATCCAGCTTGATAGGAATAGTATGCTGGATTATGTTCTTATCATACACCTTTAAGTCTGAATAATCCCATGAAAATACATCAGAAAATTCGGAAAGCAACTTCACGTACTTCTCCTTCACTTCAGGGGGCAATGTCTTTGACAATTTGACAAACTTGGGTTGATCAGCTGTTCCAATATTCACCTCTTCAACTCCTTTCTCTGTGGGCACCAAGCTTGGCTTCTTTGCAACATCGTCCTGATCAAACAGCTCCTCTAGAGGTATGAGACCTCTAGGAATTACATTATATTTCAGCTGCAATATGTCCATCTGGTTTGTTTCCAATTCTTGATCATCAATCACATAATCACCTTCTATGGGAGTGTCCTTGAATTTTCCATCACCCTGCAACAATGCATTTATCTCATTATCATCCCAAAATACTTGCCAATACCTTAAATTGTCCGGAACAGCAGGCTTATGTTTTACATGGATCTCAAATTTGTTGATGGAGTTCATCGGAATCTTCAGGTTACTTGCAGTAGTGGCCAGAGAATCAGCAATAAGATTCTGCATCCTGGGCACTGCTGTCAAAGTGTACTCTGGGAATGTCTTCAAAATGTCCAGAACTGAATTTCTATATGCCCTCAGTCTTGGATGTTTAGCTTGGTATTCTCCTTTCACCTGCTTGATTATTAACTCAGAGTCACCATACATAGAAATCCTTTTTGCCTTCAAATTCTTCAAGATTTTGAGGCCTGCAATCAGAGCTTTATATTCTGCTTCATTGTTAGAGCAGTCAAAAGCCAGCTTATAAGCGCATACTCTAACATTACTAGGGACCTCCTCAGGTTGAAAAACAGGACTCCTAATCCATATTCCAATGCCAGCTCCATCCTTACCAACAGCTCCATAAAAATCCATACTCCGTAGGCCTTCTTATTCTTCTTGAAGATGCTGGAAATTTGTTTCTTTCTCTTCCTTGCCTTGGCTGATTTCTGGCTATTCATTGTCTCTTTGCTGCTGGCAGGCTGGAGGCTCGGAATAATTTGCTGCTTTGTCCCTTTCATATTTGAGGACTTCTTTGAAATTTTCTGAAATCTCGGGTATCTCCTCCACTTGTACCAACTGAACATCTTCATCATTTAAACCACCATTTGAGTATAAGAAAAAAGACTCTAAATCTGTGTGGACTGCATTTGATGGGATGATTTACCAGCTTATCTTTGCTAGTGATCATGTATTTCATTTCCTTTTCCCTATATAACTTTCTCAACTGGCCAAATATAGGGATTGTGGAATAGGAGAAATCAAGCTGTATGGTCCCCTTAAGTTTTGCACCCCAAGACCTAGATAAAAGCATCCCAAACTGTGGTGGGACATCAGCAACAACTACATCCATCAAGACATTTTTGGCTCAGATTTGATCTAAAGACACTACTAAATCTTTGATGAGACCGATACAATGGACCCTACTTGAGTCAAAATAATACAAATCATGGTATTTTATAGTAACATCAAGGCCTAACTTCTCCATGACAGCTTTGGGCATCAAATTATGCGAGATCCCGGAGTCCAACATGGCATTATGCAAGATAAACTCATGCAACCTAAGACTTAGGTAAAAGGGGGGAACTTCATTTTCTTCAGACTTTTGTGTGGCTGGACCAAAAATAAGTTCAGGGTAGTCATCTTCCACATTGACCATATCAGAAAGAGGGTCAATTTGCAAGAATTTAGATACCTGACTTTTATATACACTATTCTTCACCAACTCGGTCAGGGGCACAGACACTTTCAACTTGGAAACTTCAATTTCTAAACTAAATGAGGGAGCTTTTTCCACCTCTTTAATAGGAGGGTCCTTCTTCTCCATTTTCTCCTTCGCTATACTCTGCTGTCTTTTTCCATTTGCTGTATTAGTAACTGCGGGCGCTTTGCTAGACGAAGGATTGACTGGCTCCTTTGCTTTCTTCTGTGCCTGGTCTTTCATTTGGAGTTCTTTTCTCTTTTGAATGGGTCTGCTTGTGACGTTTCTGTTCCTTAGAGAATACTGCCTTTGCTGGACTAATAGAGCATTCATATAGCCTCTCTGGTAGTCGTCAGATTCTTCTTCTAACACCACGTCATTGGCAAAAATGAAAAATTTTCCCCCTTGAATGTTTGGGGTCGCCACTGTGTATTCTTTGTCTTCTGTGAGGAAAATGGGCGCACCATCAGCTGTGAAAAAATGATTGGTTTCAAATAGAGGACCATCGTCATCTGAGTTGGTCCCTTGCATGTAGTTTTGATGCAAATGCGTTTTCATCTGCTGCTGTGGTGCCGCTTGGTCCTGCACCCTATGTTCTCTCTGTCTAATTCTGAATTGCAGCTGCTGTTGTCCTCTAAAATTTGGATTTCTTATTTGGGGTTCCGGTCTGTCCGAAATCATTAATCGATCAACCATCCTTTCCATTTTATGAATTAGTGTGTCTATTTTGCTGTTCGAAGGGGACGCTTCCTCTTTTACCACGACTTTCTTTTCAGCCTTGGCTCGAGCTCTTCTAGCCAGCAAATTTGCTTCAACGTTTACTGCTATCTTTTGCATCTCTTCAAGTGACGGTGGATCTCTTTCATGTAGCTGATATGCCATATCGACATCAAAACCATCCAGAAACTTCAGCATAGCTGAATCCACGGGAGGTTTGAGGTTAGCCAGAATAGCATTGTATATCGCATTGAATCTAACACAATAGTCTTGCACCGTTTCACCCACATTTCTTTTAATATTCTCATATTTAGACAGAATTTGGTGTGGATTCCTTTTCACTTCCCACTGGTCTAAGAATTGTGTGTGTAACTCTTGTAAAGTGTGAATAGAGCCTGTTGGTAAAGCTCTAAACCACTTTCTAACTTCGCCTCCGAAGCTTTGAACAAACAATCTGGTAGCTACATTCTCTTCTTCTACTTCGTGCAGGTCGAAAAAGTCATTCATCTTATCAAAATGCTGCTGGGCTGTAATGCCCTGAGTGGCATCAAAGATAGTAATTTTACTCTGATAGTCAGCAGGCATATCATTAAGAACCTGAGGTAACACCAAGGGTGCATAGCGGGCAGCCATGACTCTGGGTGGGTTTACAACAGGATTTGCAGGATTTGAGGGAGGTGTTGTTGGAGGAGATGATAACCGGGAGTTGACTGAAGGGGATGCTGATGAATTAGGGGGAGGCAATGCTACTCCTGATGATTCTGAAGGCTTAGGAATATAAGTTGCAGTGATGGACTGAGGAGAATTCAAAATGTAGTCATCAATGGAATAATTTTCTCTCCAAACTTCAATATCTACAAGAAACTCTGGATCTAGAACCGTGTATTCAAGTGTAGTTTCAGACTTATTTCTAAATAAAGAAAGCTCAAAACTCTCATCAAAAGAAAGCTCTTCTACAAAAAACCACTCATTGGGCCAAGTATGGGACCTAAGAATAGGTGTAGGACTTGGCGATCCCTCTTGTCTTCTAACTATTCTTGGGATAAGATTTGGATTTTCAAACACAGGGGAGGATTTGGATCAGGATTAGCCCTCATATATCTTCTTGAAGCCAATGTGGTCAACTTACTACTATACAATATTTATATCAGCCTAGAAAACTCTGAAATATCATCGTCAAGACTTTTCAATAAAATATTACTGGGGTGATAAATATTCTATGCAAAATTTTGTAATTTGGTCTCTCTAGTATGGTCGCCAGATATGTTAAGACCCAATTTGAACCTCAGGCTGAAAAAGGAAAATCAGGGTAACAACTAAACCACGCTTAGCCTTGTAGCTAGCCCTACAAGGACAAGAGAGGGCTCTTTCCATAGAATAGATATTCAATAACACAATAATGAACAGATTCTAGGCTAGATATATGAATATGAAAGGAGGTTTGATAAATGACTGAATTTTCAGGGATGTAGGGGACAAAAGGACAGCCTCAGATGAGGAATTAAATCTAGGACACAGAATATTTCATGGGGCAAGGTAGGCAGGAGGTTTAGCAATAAAATTTAAATAAGACGAAGTGGAAAGACTGTTGAGAAAGCTGAAAAGGGCATAATAAATGGATCCTTTTCAAATAGAAGAAAACACACTGCATATGAAAGAGTCCCCAAGGTAGAGCATATAAAATGGATTCTACCTTTCTAACTTGGAAACATTCAACTAGAAATTTTTATGAATGAATGATGAAACATAACAGTATACATATGAAACACAAAGAAGAGACATACGCTAAAACTCATACCACATGAATCCCACAAATCAGAGCTGCATCACTTTATTAATTCCTTGGAAAACTGTACAAAGGAGCGTAGAGCTCACTACCCACTGTTCCCCACTTCTGAGTTTTTATACCTCGGACTCTCCAGCCCTTGCAAATAATTATAATTTACAATAAATAGACAGATTTTGCAGGAATACAAATCAATGGGAAGAGGAGAAATCACAACTGAAGATAGAAGGCCAAAAGCCAAAAGTCTCTTCGTAAAAGAAGAGTTGTTTTACATTCGGTCGGCGAGAAGGCGAGACATTGTAACGAAGATCCTTTGAATTGTAACTGAAAACAAAATGGGTAATCTAATCCTATTTTCCTGCTGTTGTAGACATCTTTATTTTATTTTAGGCTCTCGGTCTTTTGACTATTCGCTTTCCATCTGCTGTTATTCTCTGACTTTCTATAGAATGCTGAAAAAATGAATTTATGCTTTCATGAAGGGAAGAATGTATTTAAATGGGAAAAGGGAAGGGAGATGGAGGCGGGAATCATATGAAAATTGCAATCGGGATTGGGATTGGGGCGGAGATATGATATATCACAGTAATCACAATCGGGAAGCGGGAGGTGGGATGCATTTGGGACGAACCATACAAAAGTTCCGATGCGATTATATTAAACCATGGGAAATCCTTTAATAAACGTAATAAAATGCAATTTGGGACTTACCAAGGGGGAAAGGGACTTTATATTATAATTGGGAGTAAGTACCATATGGTGGGCCCTGGGATATAATCGCAATCGGAGATCGGAGTCGGGAGGAGGAGCAGAAAGGTGCATATAATATTTCCGATGTGATGGGGGGAAAACCCTTTGTATTATAATTTAAAATCAAAATTTCGCATTAACAGAGGAAAAGGCCCTTTATCATATGAATGGGTGGAAGTATTATGGTGGGACCCGAGGGTCAATCGAAATTGCAATATCGGAGGCGGGGAGTAATCGCAATCAGGAGGTAGGGATGTGTGATGCGATCGGGGCAATCGGGAGGGGAGTTGCGATCAGAGGATCGGAAGGAGGTGCACGATCGGGAGATCAGAGGAAAGGTTGCAATCGGGAGATTGGAAGAAAGGTTGCGATCAGAGGATCGGAAGGAGTGCGCGATCAGGAGATTGAAGGAAAGGTTGCGATCGGAGGATCGGAAGAAAGTGCGCGATCGGGAGATCGGAAGGAGGTGCGTGATCGGGAGATCCGAGGAAAGGTTGCGATTGGGAGATCGGAAGAAAGTGCACAATCGGGAGATCGGAGGAAAGGTTGCGATCGAGAGATCGAGGCAGGACTTGCAATTGTAATTTATAACAAGACTTCAAACTTAATATTATAATTTTTTTGACTATACGTTATTAAATGCTATTTACGCAACAAGCAAATTTATAATATGATATAACTTAACTATAAAGTCTATGGGCATGAAAAAGGGGAAGTGGTTTTAATTAAATCGAATATGTATTTCGAAGGTTTTATAATGCGATTTTTGTGATTGGAAAGGGGAAAAAAATGGATTTTTAAAGGGAAATGATCATAAAGTTAAAAGGGAAAATGGGAAATAGGGGGGAGCTTAGGGAATAGAGGGCCTTCACTTCACCTAAGCATAAAATTCAATCCAGAAGTCAGTTTTGAGAGTGTAGTATACCATTGGAAAGCTCTTTCCGAGATCTTTCTGATGGATCTACTATGAAGATGATCTGGTGCTGAACATGCTGTGGAAAACTTCTTTGAAAGGTAGGGACATCACTTTGTGGAGATAACAACTTCTGAATGGTGATTGAAAAGCCAAGTATTATGTTTTCACCTCAAAACATGGTTTTGAGGTGAAAATTACATCAAGCTGAATGAATGATATCTCTGATCCTCATGGTGCTATAACTTTGTATTTATTGACTTCCTCATGACCTGGCTGATCTTTTTTCGACACTTGACTCATTAATCTGACCATGGTGAGACTTTAGAGACCAATGAGATCCATCCTATGACCTACTGATATGATTTTTGAGAATGAAAGAGACTATTGACTGAAGACCATAGGGAGGAAAATCAACAAGTACCTCATGAGGAAAAACTGACAAAAATTACTAACATCAATGAATCCATGACCTAGCGGAATGGTGAAATTTTATTCGGTATGAGACACCTAATATGCAAATGCAAAAGAGCGACTTTGATCACTGATGGCAGTATGACTAGACTGACACTAAAACTTGGCACTGCTAGTTAACATTTCCTTGCATGCATTGACACATCTTAGCTTCATCCCACCCTAGCACTCTATCATTCCTTATTACTGCCAAGCATGCCTTGTCACTCCTCCTTTTCACACATGGAACATGTTGAAACTCCTTGTCACACACTATTATTCATTCATTTCCATGCATTGTGACATAGTGCTACCTTGTGTTTCTCTAACACTCCATAACACTCCTTGGCACACATTGGCATACCCTAGAACTTGGCACAACTTGGCATGATATCCTAGCACTCTATCATGCCTTGGAATTTCCTAACATACCTTGTCACTTCCTCAGCACACCTAGAACTTGCTAACACTCCCTCCTTAGCAGATGGCATGTCTTGGCATGCCTGGCATGCCTTGGCACTATCTGGCACATATTAGCACACCCTGACACTTTCTGAAATTCCATAGCATTCCCTGGTATTCCTTCACTCCCCAATTGCCACGCCTGACACTTGCTAACACCCCCAACACACCCTCTTATTCATTCATTTCCATTCTTTTTGACTCGATGATTTATGTTTGATGGGGTGGATATCTAGAAATATTTCCTTTAAGAGAATAAAAAAATGATCTCACCATTACTGACATAAGTAATTGAGAGATTCTAATTGAATGACATTAGGAAACTACACAATAGATTTTAAGAATGGAATTTTTATGGTCTTTTGTTATGGTGTGAGAATGGTAAGGATTGAGTGGTCAATAAGGTGTGTGAATGCTTATAATACCTTCTCACTCCCTTCTTGGCATGACAACCCTCACTTATTGCCACTCCCTAACACCCACTCCCTGACACACCCTAATATTCATTCACTTCAATGTATTTTTACCTAGTGCTCCCTTGTGTTGTCCTAGTACTCCTTAACACTCCTCAACATGCATTGGCACTCAATTATGAAATCATTAATTTGGAGCCTTAACATTTTATTTTAGAAATTATATTCCAGTGATAACAAGTGCAAACTCTGATGACACCCTTCCAGCTTGCATGTATTGTACCAATTAAAAAATTGTGGCCCAAGTTAAGATACAATAAGCTACTCATATTTACAAATGAATCTAGAACAGTTCCTATGAGGTAGTTAGCTAAGAGAGAAAATACCGAAAGGTTTTTCAGTAACCCAATCTCAGGAGGGATTTGTCCTCCTGATAAATTCTCTGAAAAATGTACTATCAAATAATAAATATGTTTGCTTTACTAGGTGCCATGTAACCTATGGAGCCTCTCGGCGTGGTTGAAAGCATGTTTCCATGAAGCTGTGGATCGATTAACTATGCAATTCCAAAATCATTGATGTTCGCTTATGGTGATCAATTCCACACATGGAATCTTTTGAGCTAGGCATTTATTTTTCTAAAAAAATGTTTGGGGTGTCACTGAATTGGTGGAATTCTCAAATTCATGACATTGTAAATTATGTAGGAGCTTTGTTTCTTTTATTATAGAGGATAAGGTTTGCAAGGAGAATATAGGGTTTGCAGGGTCTTAGGGGAAAATAAGCATCAATTTATAGCTCTTTGATATACCAGAGAGTATGTATTATATGAGTAGTTGATATGGATTATATGAAATTAAATCCACCTTGATATGGAGGTTGTTATGAATCTTGAAGCCTTATCCTTCTTCCTATTGATGAATTTTTTTATTATTTATCCCTTGGATAATAACCACCATTTTTGTAAATTCCTATGACTCTTGACTCTTCAACAATGTTCCCATGTAGTTGTGCCCAAATTCCATAATTGTGCCCATTAAAATTTATAAGATATATCCTGAAACTCATAATGTTGACCCATTGATTTGATTCTAGATTCAGTTTTCAATTAGAAACCTAGAACCAATGCACTAAATAAATATGACTTTTTAAGAGCATCTACAACTTGCATAAGACTTGTAGGCAACATACTACATCTCAAACAATTATCTTTAATACCATGTTGGAGAATCGAGGGATTTTGTATATTAGAAAACTTGTATTCTAAAATAGAGGTGGTGTCTAAATACATTGTTACAACACCTAAGAACAACCAAAAATAGTTCAACATACTACGAAGTGTAAGAAACAAAATTATTTCCATACACAACACATATAATATGTTTCTCACCATATAATAAATACACCCATAAGACCATTTTTTTTAGCACCAAGATGTAACCAATACAATCCAGACCTTTCTTAACATAAAATGAATTATTTGCATGCACTATCTAATTTTGATTGATTGATAAGTTAACTAGATGATCACTGAGTTATACTGAAGTCCCACTACATAACTGATCTTCCACTAGTTCCTCCAAAATTTAGAACTAGTTTAATTGAAAGCAACTTGAAATAACTGACATTGATTGCTACAAATTAGCAATCACACATGCTTAACTGAAATCCAACTCCTCTAACTCGAATTCACTAAGAAAATTAGTGACAAGATCCATGTCACCTCAGTTAACTGACTCCAAGTTGTTTTTTGATGTGGAAATTCGATTTTTCTCAATTTGACCAAGGCAAAGTCAAATTGAGATTTTCTTGTTGCATCTTTCAACAGTAGGCATTTTCCTACTCTTTATAATTTTTTCCCTCAACCAAGTATGGTAACGAATGTGTTTTTTGTTGTTGTTGATCACTTCCTTTGCACGGGGATTTCGACACCCTATAAGAAGATTGTTGAAACAAAATCCACTCATAAGCTCTTCTTTGAGCATATTTTGGTTCATTTTGGGTTGTCAAAGACCATATTTCTTGATAGGGGATAGTAGGTTCCTTAGTATTTTATGGTTTAACCTATGGTCCATGACAGAAATCAAGCTTGACCAAATCCACTACCTTCCATCCCTAGTTTGATAAATAAGAAGTACCCGATATGATTATTGTAGATGTCCTTAGAGTATAAAATTTTGAGGATCCACATATGCATGTTGAAAGCCTTCCATATTTTCAACAGAAATTTGAAATAAATCTTCATATTTATATTTCCCACAAGCCTTTTCAGGTGTGCATGGGGTCCCAAAAAATTGACAGAAATTGATGTATCTATATTCATAGAATAACACATGAAGATACCTCCCAACTTGGAACGAGGTAAGAAACGAAACCAATTTTGAGGAGTGTATCTAACAAATTCAACGAGTTCATGATATTTTATAGAAAGTTGTGAACTCCAAGTACAAGTAGATACACAATCCATTTGGATCCACATAAGTTTTAGGTTGACGACGAGTTATGGTTGGATTTGCATAAAGAGCAATTGACAAACTACTAGAAGAAGCTCATACCATTTTGATACGAGCCTTACACCATCACCAAGGCTATGGGTGAGAATTCTTTCGAGGATAGTCATAGGATGATTTATATTACTTCAAATGTATATGTTAGGATGATTTATGCTTGATGGGGTGCATGTCTAGAAAGAGTTCCTTTAAGATAATTGTGATATCTACCCAAATGACATGAGGTAACTACATAAGAGATTTTAAAAGTGACATTTTTAAGGTTTTTTTTATATCAAGGTATGTGGATCATTATGTTTTTTTTCCAAAGCATTTACATATGAATAAATTTTTTAAATAGTACATCACTCTAATATTATTTATCTTACATGCTCCTAGGTTATAATTCAAAGCATCATAGGTACTAAAATTCATGAAACTCTTGTTTTTTTCCTCTAAATAACTACAATTCCCAATTGTGCTAATCTTAATATTCAAACTTGCACTACTTTTAAGAATACTTCCTCTAATTATTATTGTTCCTCCATAAGTAAGCTGGCTACAAGGTGGACTTGAACCATTATTAACACGCTAGTGTAGTGTCACCTATTTGTATTTAAGAAGCATAAGGGGCGGGGTTGGTATAAGGCCAACTTTGCTATTATCTAGTGCCATGCCCACTTCTAGTTTCTCATCCTCTGTTGGCCTTAGGATATGGTTTCCCATTAGTTCATTTGATTCTTTCTCATTTGAAATTTCATCCTACATTGCATCCAACCTGCTACTCTGTAATCACATATGTCTTGTAACCTCACTCCAGTGTGTTCATTATACCTCATTGAGGTGCATTGACCACCACTCTTTATTGAGCTATATTTTATCATCAACCCTTTGTTTCACAACCATCCGCTCACCAAAGCACCTTTCCCAATGAAATTCTCCAACTCTCTGATCCTCATTTCACTACTCTCTTCCTAGTTAATCTAATTTTTCAAATCCTCATTGCCTTCTTCATTTACACACATCAAGTTCAACCACCACTCATTAATTATCTCCAATTCCTCAAAACTTATTCAACTTACTTTTTAGCTTTTGTGTCCTTCATAGCCATTTAATCCTTTAAACTCTCATCTTTTCCAACCCCATTGTAACCCATTACTTAATTACTTAATGAAAAGTTTTACACCACCATACCATAATTAAAAAGTTAGTAGGGAACACCTTTTCCTAATCCTTGTAGATTTTGTGTTCAATAATCTTTCTCAAAACCCTTTTTCCTTAGCTTTTGAGTAAAACTAGTTCATGGGATTTTTGTTTTTTTGAATATCAATTTTTTTTTGTTTTCCTCGTCTATTTCCTTCGCATTGCAGGGTTTTTCCAACGAAGGAGGAGGAAGGGCGCCTCCATGCTATCCAAAATCTGTTTTGATACACTTTTTTGAACTCAAGAAATTGGAATTCCAATGCCTCCAATCATGGTGTTTTCTATCTCGAGACTACCAAAAAAATCTCCATTAGCTCCATTACACTGAGGAGTTCAAGTGGGCTTATCGAAAGAGGCATGGATGGCCACAATCACGATCACTTCCTACGAGATGAACTACCTTGTTTTTTGTTACCTCCATGAATCGGGTGAGAGTTTGTATTCAACCCATTTCAATGAAACCATTTTATTTTATATGAACATCGCATGTAAAATTGTTTTTCAAGGAAATTGTTTGAATTTCCATGCAAGTGCCAAAGCTTTAAAAATTTAGGGTAATGGTATACTTAGTATGCTTCTTACTCTTCTCTTTAAGATTCGAAGCCTTGCCACACTGGTGAAAGAGTTGTGTATATCATGTAACCAGAAATTCTCTGTAGCTTAACGTGGAAGTGGAGGACTTGAGCAAATTCAAAGTGTAAATCACAACAAAAACATAAATATGTCTGAAACCCTAAGTTGAATTGAGTTGAATTGAAGGTATTATATCGTGGTTATTATCCTAGAAGGAAAAATTCGCAGTTCCACAAAATTGATTGAAACACTTGCATGCTAAATATTTTGATTCGACCTTTTTTTTCAGGACAAAAAAACGTTGTTATATATAACAGTTAATATTCATTAATCAAAGATCATTTTCCAACACATCAGACACATGATTCTAGCATATGCCAGATAGCAGGCAATATATGAACCCCATGAAGAGGCAAACCAAATCCATCATAAGAACAACACAAAGGCCATAAAGACACAACAAAACTCTACATAGCAACCACAGGAAACCCAGCCAATACGTAATTGAATAGAACATCATTGAGCCCAGATACATACCGAGGGCTAGTGGGAACATCATTTGATTGAAAACAACATAAAGGAGAATATGGAGAAAGGAAAAAAACATATATAGACTATAAAAGTAGCATAAGAAAAAGGGATATCCCGCTCACTTGCAAATGTATTCTAGATCGCTTGAGAAGATCAGGCTCGCTTGATGTAGATTATGGTAGAGGAAAAGATTGAGATTCCAACAAAGTGGCAGCCTTGTAATACATGATTTGAATAGCACCATATGTGGACTCCATCCCTCTTTTGGAGAGAACGTCAACACGCGTATTTTTCTCTCTATGTATGTGCTGAATAGTGTAGGCTTGAAACTTTACTAATAGATACTTGATCTGTTGTACCCAACCAATGCTATTTCTACATTGCATTCCACATCTGCCACTGATCCCATAAATGGTGTGCTTCGAGTCTCCATATATGTGAATTGAAGGGAGATTTAGATGATAAGCAATAAGAATTCCACTCCATAACGCCATAATTTCTGCCTTATTGTTTGAGCCAACACCTCCATTTCAAAACATGTGGTATCGGTCCTTGTTTTCAAGCTTTATCCAAGCCCCACAACCACATAGGCCATCCTTATTTGCACCATCAAAATATACATCCGGAAAGATCCTTAATAGCAGGTGGGATACAAGGATGATCATTAATCCATAAAAAAATATTCCCTGTAATATTGGAGTGTTGTGGGGGAACCCCTTCGAAAATCCAATGATTCTGAGCATTCCAGATTTCCCAAAACACATATAAGGGTAAATATTTGTAAGAGAAACTTACAATAGCCCAAGATTTGATAACTTGAATATAGTTAGAAGGATTCCAAGAAGGGTCACCTATAAGCCCAACAAAATGTTGCCAAATAGAAAGAGAGAAGGTACATGTGAAGAAAAGATGAGAAGCAGTCTCTTCACGCTAGAGACAAAATGGACATCTTCCAGAACCATAAAATCCATATTTTCATAATACCTCCCAAGTTAGTACTCTATTTTCCACAATAACGATGAAAATAATATTATCTTTGTAGGGATTTTAAGATTCCATGCAATATAAAAAGGAGACCGCGTAGGGTCGCGAGTCATTTTAGCAATTTTATTTTCATACACATCCTTAACCAGTAATCCCACACCCTTGAATTTTACATTCCAAACCAGAATTTCACCTTCCCCTTTGAAAGATAATCCCATCACCTGTAGAGGAGATTTATGGCATTCCCAGCTATGTGCTTCACGGCCCCGTAACCCCAGCATCTCTGTAGATTTCCATATGGGAGCCCCAAGGTTCCAACAGTATATAAGATCAAAGAGAGAGAGAATGCCACTGTGATGAAGTCTGTGAAGTAGGTGTGAATCAAAGAGAATTGTGTTTTCAGACTCGAGCATTCGGTTGACCTCAATTAGAATATTTTTTCCATTGCCGAACTCCCAAACCAATCTTTGTCCCAAGATGTGCATCACTCTTTGGAAACTGCGCCAGATGGTTGAAGCCTTTTGTACAAACCTTACACATCCCAAGTATATAGATTGAATAGAATCACACTAAAAATATTTGTGTGTAATTATTTTAGACCATACTCCGTCGCCCTTCAGAGCACGCCATAAATATTTGACTAGCAATGCATTTAAGAAAAGTATGAGATTTAATAGACCCCAACCACCAGATCTTTTTGGGATAGAGATTGCCTCCAATTTACAGAGATGGATTTTAGTGTGATCCGAAGAACGTCCCCATAGAAAATTTGCAATAATGGAATTAATTTTGTTAACAGTGATTGCTGGGATAAAGTATCGGTGAGACCAATAGACCACATATTCAGATAAGACAACTTGTATCAAGATATATCTACCACCCAGCGAAAGGAACCTACTCATCCATTTGTGTGTATTTTTTTTAAATTTCTCGATCAGCCAAGTCCAATCACTGCTATTGTATTAACAAGGTTTGAGTCTAAATTTGAGATATGTTATGCCAAAAATTATATGACTTCTGCCAGTCCCCATAAACTCAACAATAAACTTAATTTCCTCTGCATCTTTGGAATCATACAGAAGGAGAGATTTACCTTTGTTAATGCATAAACCAGAAGTAACTCCAAAGCGATTGAGAATGTAGTGCAGATAAAACCATTGGTTCCTAATAAGTTTACCAAAGATAAGAAAATCATCAACAAATAATGAGTGCTTGACACATACCATAGGAGAGAAAGCCAATCCATCATAGTAACTCTTTTCCTTTTCCATATTTATGAGGTTGCTGAAGCAATCCATAATAAGGATGAATATGGTGGGGATAAAGCAAATCCCTGTCAAAGCTCTCTTTTAGCCAAGAAAAAGTCAGTTGGCAGTCCATTAACGAGAACATCATATCTTACTGAAGTTATGCACACCATTATCCATATAATAGACTGAATATATAGCCCAATATTTAGGAGAATTACCCTAATGAAAGACTAATTTGCATAATCATATGCCTTATGGATGTCGATCTTCATAATTAGAGCCTCAGTTTTGTTTTGATGAATGGAGTGTAAAGCCTCTTGCCCTATAGAAATGGCATCGTGTATATACCCGCCACTTAAAAACCCAAATTTTTCCTTAGAAATTTATGTTGATAAGATCCTCCGAATCCTATTTGCATTAATTTTAGAGGTGATTTTGTAGACAACATTACATAGTGCAATAGGCCTAAAATCTGAGAACTTTTTAGATCTGATGACTTAGGAATTATTTTCAAGAAGGTCGAATTCATATCGTCAGGAACAAAACCAAAAATTCTAATCTATTCCACAACCATAAGCAGCTCGTCCTCCAACATATCATAGAAGTGTAAATAAAATTCATTCGAACATCCATTCGACCCAGGACTTTTGTCACATGCAAAATATTTTAATGCAGCTTCTAACTCCTTCTTAGATATCTCTGCCTTCATAAAATTGTTTGCATGTAGGTCGAACATGGAGGGCATATGTTGTAGTACCCAAGATTGGCTTTGATAATCAATTTCATGGTCAAATTTATAAAAATCAATAAAATAATTGAGCGCTTCAACCTATATGTCCTTTGTTTTATGTTTCATTGAGCCATCCACAACCTTTATTCTCCAAATTGAATTCTTGTTCCTTCAACCATTTGCACAAGTATGGAAAAACCTTGTATTCAGATCGCCTTCCTACAACCATTGAACTCTGATTTTTAATTTCAATGTAGTTTCCTGTAATTTTAAAATCTCAAGCTTGCAATCATCCAGCTTCTTAAGAGTTGCATAGGATAGAGAGTCAGGTGGGGTGATATTCATTTCCGTATAAATCTGAGCAATCTTACGGTCGATGTCTCTCAGCTCCCGAGACCCCTCTTATATTACCGTATAGAAAAATACCTCCAAAGAATTTATAGGCCTTTATATTGTATAATAAAGGGTCCCAAGTGGCCAACATTCCACTTGCCCGACCCACTGCATCCACTCCCACTGCATGCCAACTCGAGCGTATACTTAAAATGGTCTCAATAGCAACAATCTGATTACAAAGAGTTTCTTGGAGAAATACCATTGATGGGGTTATTTCTAAAAACATCTGGTGAAGGAAAAGATTTTTAGAGGGTCCGCCCAACCCTCTTACATTCAGAGATACCATAGTCATCATTTAGGTACTTCATTGGGGCTACCTACTCTAAGGCCCCGAATATCACCAGTTGTAGTAATAGGAACATCATGCAAATCATACAGATCCCCTTGAAATAATGATTTTGTCTTGAGCCGACCACGAAAATGCCTTGATCCCTTTTTAGTAGTTTTCTTGACAGTGATGTTTAAAGCTGACTCAGGAGATATATGAGGAAAGGGTTTTGAAAGTCCTTTATCAAAGACAGTAAGTGTAGCCATATCTAGCATCGGGTTTCCTAGAAGCGCATCTAAATCACTACCCATAGTATTCCGCGGAGAATCTGGGCGTTATAGGTGATCAGGTTCATGAGAAGATAAAGGAGAAGCCCATTCCAGGGGGGGCATCGATGGCAAAACCACTACTAGTTCAGAGGGATGTGGACGTGGTGATAAGGTAGGATTTCCCGTATAGACAGTTCCTTGGGGGTCATCTATTGGTTTATCAGAGTGTGGCGAGGTTGACTCGTGGGAAATTGGAGAGAATTCTTGATTTTAGCGAGGGGAACCCGTGTTTTCAGGTAAATATGGGGCTTTTGCAGTACGTATATTTAAAAAAGGTAAATCCGAAGAGTAAGATCTGACACTGTCATAAGTGGGGCAAATTGATTTACAAGAGTCGGACCCATATGCATGAGCTGACTTCTTTCCATGTTGGTGACCAAAAGACATATCTTTGTGGCATCCTCTCCTCCATTGTCTTATAGGACAGGTTCTTTGCAATTGACCAGTGTGGTGACATATGAGGCAGTGGAATGGCACACCCCAGTAGTCCAGTCTCTGTCGGTGTATTCACTATCCCCAAATTAAATCAACATCACTCAGCAACCCACCTTGGAATGAAACTTCAACTAAAATCCAAGCAATCCGCTTGTCCATAGTACCAATACATCTAGGATCCAAATATTTGGTCATTCCAATGGAATTTCCAATAGCCCAAAGCGTTTTCAAGGTCCAAAACTCCAAGGGTAAGCCTGGTAATTTGACCCAAATCAATTTACTCTTCGGGGCATCAATTACAGGATTGAAACCCAAAAACCATGGGAGGAGCTACATGAAACCCCTACCTCGGACCCAGGTTTGAGCCATAATATTCCTACAATCTTCCTCATGCAGAAAATGAACGCTGATTCGGTTCCCCATCATTTTACTTACTTTTGGAATGCAACCCAGAATTGGAAACCAGAAGGTTTTTACCCACTCCAGCATATCAACAATTAAATCCTCTGGATACAACCATCTTCCTATCAGCACCCGCTTTTTCAAGCTTGCAACTCTGTCCCAGAGGTCGTTATGTTCCAAAATTACTTGTTTGACATTAGATGCAGGTTTATAGCAACGTTCCTTGTAATGAATCTTCCTCCTGTATAAACCCAGCTGTGAATTAGAGTGTGCCTCATTCATGTGCGATGAAAAACCCTGCCTCTTCTCATTCTGGAGCTCGTTGGAAGTATGTTCCAGTACATGATTCGGGTTATCATCAGAGTCCACCCTTTTGCCATCCTGGACAGTCTTTCACAACCACTCCTTTTCCAAACATAAGGTGGCGGCTATCAGAGCCTCATGGGTGGATGTGTCGGAAGAAAGGATGTAGTACAATTGTGGTGAGTGTAATATTGTCAAAATTTCTTTAAGCTTTTCATCAAACATTTCACCAAGGAAAGCCCTCTTTTAGATTGATCGAAACCCTATAAATAGTTTTATATATTTGAAAATATTGATCGGGACCACTGTTGAAAACTTAGTTTCTGTGTTAGAAAATTAAATATTACAGAGCAATGAAACACATAAAAATATGCGGAAAATACAAGCACACAAAACACATAAAACCAGAGAGACACAGATATACGTGGTTCACCCAGTTTGGGCTACGTCCACCCCGAACAGCCAGTCCTTCCTTTATATTATCCAACAAAAAATGAAGAGACAAAACCTACAGCAGATCCGTTGTAATATCCTCTGTTCTCTCTCACAGTCTCCCTCTCTGTTTCTCGCCCCGAGAATACACTCATAATCCACAGCCGCAATACAATGCCCTCATATATACAAGCGGTTGCCTTCTAGGGCAAAAAACCCTAATCTAAACATAACTTCTATCGTCAGATCATTTGCCTAATGAACGGCCCAGATTGACTAGAAGTTACTATACTTTTACAAGGAAATTTTACATCTATTTTTAGCTTCGGGGGCGCTGCGCCCGAACCCCCGCCAGGGGGGGGCTCCGAAAAGCGCTGCCACCCCCCCCTGGACCCCCCACGGCAGCGATTAAATTTCGGGCGGCGTTGCCGCCCCTTTTAAGGTACAGGGGTCCAAAGCTGTGATACAAAGTAAACAAGATAATCAGGCTCCACACCCAACAATCTCCCACTTGGAGACTGATTGTAGCAACTCTATCGCTGCCTCATTTGCTGGACAATGACTCCTCTTTGGACCTGGCTGTTTCTCATCTTCATCGTCATCCTTGAAGACCAATTGAAACTGAGCATGTTCTCAGTTTCTCCCTGGTTACAACTTTTGTTAGCATATCTGCAGGATTCTGGCTAGTGTGTATCTTTTCCAGCTTTAACTCTCCATCTTCCAATACTGACCGTATGAAATGGTACTTGAGATGTATGTGTTTAGTCCTGGAATGAAATGCTGAGTTCTTTGCAATATGAATATCACTTTGGCTATCACTGTATAGTGTGCCCATATCATGCTTCTTACCCAATTCATCCATAAACCTTTGTAACCAAATCATTTCTTTACTAGCCTTTGTAGCAGCAACATACTCGGCTTCTGTTGTTGAAAGTGCAAAAACACTTTGGATTTTTGAAACCCAACTGACAGTTGTTCCACCTACAGTAAATACATATCCTGTAGTGCTCCTCCTGTTATCTCTGTCACCTGCCATATCTGCATCAACATATCCCCGTAGAGCAATGTTTGAACCACCAAAGCATAATGCTTGATTTGTGGTACCTCTCAAATATCTGAGAATCCATTTTACTGCCATCCAATGTTCTTTTCCTGGATTGTTCATATACCTGCTTACAACTCCCACTGCATGTGCAATATTAGGCCTTGTGCAGACCATTTCATACATTAAACTTCCAACTGCTGATGCATATGGAACTTTAGACATATAATCCATGTCTTCTTGGGTCTTTGGGCACATCTCATTACTAAGTTTGAAATGGCTAGCAAAACGTGTACTAACTGGTTTTTCATTCTGCATATTAAATATTTTCAACACCTTTTCTATGTACTCATTCTGAGACAGTGTTAATTTGCGATTTTTCCTATCTCTAGTTATCCTCATACCAAGGGTTTGTTTTGCAGCTCCCAAATCCTTCATTGCAAATGAATTTGCCAATTTTCTTTTGAGCACATTTATTTCCTGCATGTTAGACCTTGCAACAAGCATGTCATCTACATACAATAACAATATAATATAGCTGCCATCATTTTTCCTTTTCAGATAAACACAATGATCAGAGTGACATCTAGTATAACCTTGTTCAGACATAAAATTTTCAAATTTTAGATACCACTGCCTTGGGGCCTGTTTTAAGCCATACAAGCTCTTCTTTAACCTGCACACCAATTTTTCTTTCCCTTTTACCTCATATCCTTCTGGTTGCTGCATGTATATCTCTTCCTCCAAATCGCCAAGGAGAAATGCTATCTTTACATCTAACTGTTCAAGATGTAAATCTTCCGTTGCTACAAGACTTAAAACAGTTCTGATTGAATTCATTTTAACAACAGGAGAAAATATTTTATCAAAATCAATACCTTTCTTCTGTGCAAATCCCTTCACCACAAGTCTAGCTTTGTACCTCTGTTTTCCTCCATCTTCTTCCTTCAGCCTGTAAACCCATTTATTCTGCAATGCAGTTTTACCTGCAGGCAACCTGACTAAGTCCCAAGTCTGGTTATGCTTTAAGGAGTCCATCTCTTCTTCCATGGCTAGCTCCCACTTCTTCCTACTTTCAACCTGCATTGCTTCTTCATAACATTCAAGTTCACCAGAATCAGTCAACAATAAATAATACAATGAAGGAGAGTATCGTTTAGGGGGTCTACTTATCCTGATAGATCTTCTAACACCACTTTCAGGTGTTTGAGGTGCCTGCTGCTGTTGTGGTGGTTGCTGCTACTGTGGTTGTTGATTATTATTATTTTCAGGCACCTTTATTTTTTCAGATATCTCATCAAGAACCGCGTATTCCTTGCTTTCTTTTTCTTTTTTCTTTTCCTGCAACTGATTCTTATACAAGACCTTTTCATTGAATATTACATCTCTGCTCCTAATGATTTTGTGATTTTCATAATCATATAAGCGATAACCAAAATCATTAGCACCATATCCAATAAAGGTACATTTCTTTGATTTTGCCTCAAGCTTTGTTCTCTTTTCTTTATTAATATGGACAAATGCCTCACAACCAAAAGGCTTTAAAAAAGAGTAGTTTACCTTTTTACCTGTCCATGCTTCCTCCGGAATACCACCATCCAAGGAACTTGAAGGCCCTCTATTTATTAGATAAACAGCAGTATCTACAGCATCTGCCCAAAATTGTAAAGGCAATCCTGCATGCAATCTCATGCACCTTGCACGCTCCATGATTGTTCTATTCATCCTTTCTGACACACCATTTTCTTGTGGTGTTCTTGGAACTGTCTTTTCTCTACGAATTCCATGCTCTGAATAGTACCTATCAAACTCTTTGCTGCAATATTCACCTCCATTGTCTGATCTGAGACACTTCAACTTCTTTCCTGTCTCAATCTCAACCAAAGCTTTCCATTTCTTGAAAGCATCAAATACATCAGATTTATTCTGAATACAATAAATCCATGTTTTTCTAGTTGCATCATCAATAAAAGTAACATAATAACGAGAGCCACCGAGAGATGATACCTGAGCAGGTCCCCATACATTTGTATGCACAAGCTCCAATTTTTCGCTCTTCTTTTCTTTCCCAACTCTGAGAAATCTGACTCTCTTTTGTTTTCCATAAATGCAATTCTCACAGAAATCCAAATCAACATTCTTCAAACCCGGCAACAAATTTCTTGAGTGAAGAATCTTCATTCCCTTCTCACTCATGTGTCCGAGCCTATGATGCCATAATGCTGCATCTGCTCCTTTGGAAGTTAAAGCATTAACAGAGTTAGAAATATCATTGCATAAATACAATGTACCAACCTTTTCACCTTTTGCTATTACCAGCGCTCCTTTGGTGACCTTCCAAGTTTTATCTGTGAAAGTTGTCACACAACCTTCACCGCCTAACTTCCCTGTTGAAATCAAATTTTTCTTCAGATCTAGAACATGCCTTACCTCCTTTAGTAGCCATTGGTTTCCATTCTATTGTTTTACAAGAACTTCACCCATTCCAACAATTTTACAGGGTTTATCATCACCCAAACGAACTTGTCCAAAATCTCCTTGAACATAGTCATGAAAATATTTCTTATCAGGTGTGGCATGGAATGAAGCCCTTGAATCTACAACCCAAGAATCAGTAACATTTTCGAAAGAAAGAATCAAAGCATATTGTAACACATCACCTGTCACATTTGCTTCATGATTGTTTTCTTGATGTGTGTCTCCTTCTTTTCCCTTCCGAGATCTAGAGTCTTTCTTTAGGTGTCCTTTCTTTCCATAATTCCAACACACTATCCCCGATTTGGACTTGGATCTGCCTTTCCTTGATTTACTGCAATATCCCGAGCTCTTTCCTCTTTCCATTCTTCTTCCCCTAGACTCTGCACTCAAAGAATTACCTGATGTCTCACCGGAGCTTTTCCGTCGCATTTCCTCGCTAAGGATAGCACGAACAACATCATCAAACTTTAAAGTACTAGATCCAGAGACAGAGTTACTAATGGCCATTACTAAACCATTCCATCTCTCTGGCAATGAGCACAAGAATAATAGAGCTCTAACTTCATCATCAAAGTTTACCCCTACAGAACTTAGCTGACTGGTAACTGTATTAAATTCATTTAAATGGTCTACGACAGATCCACAGGGGCTTCACTATGGGAGCAATAACATAGCACGTGGGTTCACATTGGGGGATATATAATGAGGAAAAAATGTCAGAATATATTGGGGGATATATAGGGGGTAAAGGGTTTTTATATTGGTAGATATGATAAATGGAGATCAGAGTTAATGAAAAAAATATAAAGGGGTATAAAAAATTTTAAAATGTAAATGAAAGAATAGATACCTACAATATATAGTGCAAATAGGGGATTTTTTGATTGGGAAGGTGTATTGGGTTTATATTGGTAGGGGGTTAAACAATGTGATTTTTAGAGGTATTTTCCAATATGTACTCAATTTAAGGGTATTGTTTAATATTCTATGATCGCACGTGATATATTAGAGGTTAATTTAGTGAAGCCCCTGTGGACAGATCCACCTTCTGACATCTTCATATTAAATATTTGTTTCATAAGAAATACCTTGTTTGAGGCCGAGGGCTTTTCATACAGTTTCGCCAACGTCTGCATCAAACCCTCTGTTGTTGTTTCCTTCGAAATATTGAGGGCGACTGACGCCGCAAGACACAACCGTAGTATTCTGAGTGCCTTTCTATCGAGAATGTTCCATTCAGCGTCTGTCATGGTCGTCGGCTTCTTTGTTTTTCCGCTCAATGGTAGGTATAGATATTTCTGATACAGATAATCTTCCATCTGCATCTTCCACAGCGCAAAGTTTTGGCCGTTAAATTTCTCGACCCTAAACTTACCATCGTTCGCCATTGCTCCCACTCGAACGAGGAACCCTTTCTTCCTGCGAGTTTATCAGCCAAATATACCTTCGGCTCTGATACCAGTTGTTAGAAAATTAAATATTACAGAGCAATGAAACACATAAAAATATGTGGAAAATACAAGCACACAAAACACATAAAACCAGAGAGACACAGATATACGTGGTTCACCCAGTTTGGGCTACGTCCACCCCGAACAACCAGTCCTTCCTTTATATTATCCAACAAAAATGAAGAGACAAAACCTACAACAGATCCGCTGTAATATCCTCTATTCTCTCTCACAGTCTCCCTCTCTGTTTCTCACTCCAAGAATACACTCATAATACACAGCCACAATACAATGCCCTCATATATACAAGGGGGTTTCCTTCTAGGGCAAAAGACCCTAATCTAAACATAACTTCTACCGTCAGATCATTTGCCTAATGAACGACCCAGATTGACTAGAAATTACTATACTTTTACAAGGCAATTTTACATCTGTTTTTAGCTTCAGGGGCGCTGCCCCCGAACCCCCGCCAGGGGGGGGCTAGCGATTAAATTTCGGGTGGCGTTGCCGCCCCTTTTAAGGTACAGGGATCCAAAGCTGTGATACAAAGTAAACAAGATAATCAGGCTCCACACCCAAAAATCTCCCACTTGGAGACTGATTGTAACAACTCCATCGCTGCTTCATTTGCTGGACAATGACTCCTCTTTGGACATGGTTGTTCCTCATCTTCATCGTCATCCTTGACGACCAATTGAAACTGAGCATGTTCTCAGTTTCTTCCTGGTTACAACTTTTGTTAGCATATCTGGACCCCCCACGGCAGCGATTAAATTTCGGGCGGCGTTGCCGCCCCTTTTAAGGTACAGGGGTCCAAAGCTATGATACAAAGTAAACAAGATAATCAGGCTCCACACCCAACAACTGGGGTAACCAAATCAGAGTACTATTGGATTTTCAGTCG